>WEIT01022861.1:95445-140046 GCA_013389985.1 Dryoscopus gambensis | reverse complement strand
GCTCTTGATCCCCGCGGAGCGGGTCTGCCCTCGGCTGCGCGCCCTGACGGAGCCGAGGTTCCCCCCGCGCTCCAGCCCTCTGCCCGCCCGGGGTCGTGGCACCGCTCCCGCCGCGACAGTCTGTTCCGAGTGTGGACCTGTTCCCCTCGGTGCTCGCAGCGTCCCTCAGGGCCGTTCTCCCCGCGGGCTGCTGGTGCCGGCAGCCCGGCACCCCCGGGATGTGCGGCTGTGCCCGTGCGAGCGGGTCGGGGCCCTTCGGATGCGGAAGGGTTAACGCTCGTCCGCAGCAGCACGGGGAAGCTGCTTGTATCCACCTACCCCTCAGCTGCTCTATGTAATTACTCATGGTTTGGATTTCTTCTTGCTTGGGTCCGCTCAATTGTGCTGCCTTTGAAACGTTTTTCTGCGGTTAAGATATTGCAAGGCAAACAAAAATCGCCCGCTCTTCTTTCTGTTGTTACGTTTCAATACGCTATGTAAATTATAGGTTAAAAAAGCTCAAGTTACATATTTTCATGCAAAGTGGACTTTTGTGTTGACATACGACCAGACAGCCTTTTCTCTGCCCATTTGTTTAGTTCATGTGTTAAATATTCTTTGTGTACTGCAGCTCCACTTTTCTGTATTGATTTTTGTTAACTGTTTTGTGGATTAATTGGTTGTAATCAGCCTCAACTTTTCTGATCTTTTCTTTCCCGTGGCTTAATCTTTTTGAGATTCATGTTTCCAGAGACACGAAAGTTTAAAAAAATGCTCGACTGCTTGACTAGATCAGGTGATGCTTTGCAGCTCCTGTCTTCTCATATTTTAGTTGCACCTTTTGCTGGGAAATATCCTTAGGGATAGTATTGCAGTATTGGTTTGAGGGCACTTTTAGTATTGTTAAGGCAAAAATTTGGCAAACATTGGCATTTCTTTACTTATGAATCAGATACGAATCATTCTTGTCTTCTGTGAAATGTGTATTTTGCAAACTTACTAGTCCGGGCAAGTAAACTTCAGTCTACAGGTTGCTTGGAAGATGCTTGTGTTTGCTGATTCTGGCATGTGACTGATTTTGTTTTTTCTCTGCTGAGGTGATGGAAACATACCTTGCATTACACAGACAAGTGAGATCTGGACTTTGCCTTAATATTGTCCAGATAAACAGGTTTATTTTAATAAAGTTCGTGTTATCACCAAAAAGCTTGAAGAGATGTTTCCCCCATCTCTATGAGATTAATTATGTGGGATTATGCAACACATTGGACTTCTCCTAAATACTCAGTTTCCTAATGGGTAGGTTCTCTCTTCTCCAAGAATTTTCAGATTTAATTGATTATAATTTAAAGCAGTGTTTGCAATGAATTACTTTGTTATGCCATGCTTTTTTTCAGGTAAATCTTCAACCTTTTCTTTCATTGTATTCCTATTTAGCTTTAAAGTACATAGCAATTATCACCAACTCCCTGGCAGATCTAACATACAGGTTTCCTTATATACAGAAATACAGCTCGCAACATTAGTGATCTCTGCTCTTTTATAGTTGTGGCTTTTCAATTATTTTTAAAATATCAGTGTCATCAAGAGCATGACCGTTAAACTTTCCAGTAAGAGAAAAGGGTCGGATTTTTTCTCTCTCGCATGGTGCAGTGTATCTCAGTTCTGACTAGTTGTACTGTCCTATAATTTGTGTCCTTCGTTATCATTAAGAACGGAATAGCATACCTTGGTCTTTAACTGCAAAGCTTTCCTTAAATTGAGTTCCTTGTATCCCTTACTATATCAGTGGCATAATTAATACTCTGTGGTTGGTTTAGATTACAGTCTAAGGGATGCAAGGTAAAAAGATACCAGCTACATCTCAGTAGTGGCCAACTCCTCATCTCAAGTCCTTGTTTGTGCTGCCTTGCTGTCTTGTTAAGAACTAGCAGCTGGTACAGTTCCCTGGTTGAGAAACCCAGACTGTGAGTGGGTTAAAACCATATTGTGAGTGGGCTAAATACATCATGTTTATAGCATCCATAATTTTCAGCTAACTCAAGTCTGGCATCAGTAAGTAAAGATGAGAAATGGTATTTATGTGTGTTACAAACCTCTCAAGATGTTTTGCTCTGCAAGGCTTCTCTTGCCCCTGAAGCAGTGACTTTTCCAGTCAGTGAGACAGTTTCCAAAGTGGCATCAGCTATAAGGTGATGTCTTGTGGCTTCTCCTGCTCTGACACTTGGCTCCTGGTAGTACCTTTTCTTCATGCAGCTTTTAACTCAGGTATTGCACTGAGGCTTTGTGCACTATGCTAACAGAATCAGTTTTGAGTTGCTGAAGTCCTGTTAAAGGTCTTCTTTGCAACACCATGAGCTTTCTCTTTGAAAGCTGAAAAACTAAAAAGATCATTAGGAGCTAAGCTATAGAACTATAAGGATTCATGTGGTGGTGGCAGTCTTCTAACGTAATCTTGGCCATCTAAAAGTTGTATTTATCCAAGAAAATCACTTAAACTCACTCTGCAGGTCAGCTAGGAAAGGACAACCTTCAGAAGGCAATTCTTGGCAAATTTGTCTGAACTATTAGTTGCGTTACAAAAAAAAAAGATAAAGCACTCAACTGCAAAACCAGATTATTTTATCCTCAGATGTCTTAGTGCATTTCTTTGGAGTCTAGCAGGACGGAGGTTTTCTTACAGGATTGTGAATTCTGCTAATGGATGTAATAACTTCACAAGTGGTTAACCTCAAGGGAGGAATGCCTGTCTTTGTATGTGTTGGGTTATGAGCATGTGTTGTCTTCAAGACTATAGCTGTAATTATGACCACAAGAATTTGAGTCCAAGGAAATTAGAAGCCGTACAACTTAGCTTGTACATCTGGAAACTTTAGGGATTAAATCTTTGCTGCTTGTAGGGGCTGAAAGGTTTGCCAGGACCTTAAACAGGGCCAGAAATCAATCTACAGGTGTCTATATGGGTAAGACTGCCTTCCAGGTAGGGATTATGTATCCCCTATTGACTTCAGCCGTCAATTTTCACTGTCTTCTAAATGTGCAAATAAGATGAACGGTGTGGAATGTCCTATTTTTTAAAAACTGAAAGGGGGTAAAATTTCAGAAACTGTGATTAAAAAAATTGAAAAAACACAGTCCTGTGGAAATACCAGGGGACACATATCAGTGTTCCAAAATTCTCTTTTCTGAAAAAACTGGATGCAAATACATGAGCACATTATTTAGAGCAGGAATGCACTTTTAAAATGAGTGTCCTGATCACCTGCACTTCTGCAGTTCAGTTTGCATCTTGGAGCACGTAAACTGATTTTGTTTGGGATAAAACTGAGCAGAAAGAAGAGCTCATTTAATGTACTCCAGTTGCTAATGCAAGTTCAGTCTACAGGATCATTTTGGAGATAATTGTAAGTAAAAACCACAAAAAAGGTAGTGTGAAAGTTCTGCCCTTAATTCTAAGTATTTCACTCCACCACTCTTCTCCTACTGGTAAGGTTTTATGCTGTTTATTAATAATAATAATAATAAATAATAATAGTAAATAGTAATAGTGTAAACTTAGGATACAGTCTCTTGACCAACCTGACAACCTATTTTTAAATCTAGCATAATCGTTAGTATACATTGACAGAAAAAAAATAGAAGAAAAAGAATAAATATCATAGCAAAATGCTGAAAGAGTTAAGAGCAGACATCAATGCTAGGACAACGTGTTGCTTAGATAAACAGAGAAAAAAATAGTGCTTTCTTTAATAGGAAATAATCTTAAAAGAAGTAGGTTACTGAAATGTATAGCTGTCTTATACATCAGTTCTGTAGAGGTGCAGTTTCTGAAGGGAAACCATAAAATTATAGAGCTTTTGCTCTCATCAGTCCCAAAAATTCTTCTAAAGGTGCTTTTTTGACAGGAAATATTTCCCAAAATGTTGAAAATATTTCTCAGCAGTGATATATTAAGGTTTGTCAGTCAGCTACAGTGAAATGTGTGGAAATATGTGTATGACTTTCTTAAAGTTTACACCCTTAGTTGTGAAAAAGACATGCAAGTCTAAGTTAGTTACCATCCTTGGAGGGGGATTCACCTCACTTGAAAATAGATCAGGTGAAGGATCCTGTGGAGGTGTTGCGTTCCTTCTGCTGACTATAAACAGAGCATCAGGTGACTATCTCAGATGTCTGGCTGAGTGTCTGGAGTTATGAGGCGTGATTCATCTTGCTTTATGAAGGTAACTGAAGTAAATGTCTCAGCACAATTCCTTCAGCTTGAAACAGAGGGCAGAACTGACCAGTGTGCTTCAGGATCCTACAGAGGTACTCTAGTAGTTCAAAACTGTCCTAATATTCAAAGAGCAGTGTGCTCCAGAGCTGAGATTCAAAGTGGAGCTCCTGGTCCAAGGGCAGCAGACCTGGTGAGCTAGAGAGAAAGGATGTCTTTTTGCTGAGTGGTTTCTTGATTCATTTTGCTCTTTTAGGCCAAGTTTTAGTTGGCATTTATAGACATGAATATTTATAGAAACCAGTTCTCTCTGTGGGCTCTTGGGTTTGCCAGCTGTGAAATGAAATGAAAGAATTATCTTCAATTTATTTTTGAATTAGGGGGTGGCTATACGATACAGTAATTTTGCTATCTGAATCAGGGGCCTCTGGTGAACAGAAGGTACTATTTCGCAGAACATCATGGTGGTTTTGTGGTTCTGTGGGTGATGGAAATGCATGAAAAAACCTCTACTAAGCATTTTGAAGAGAAAAGGCATTATTAGCTGCAGAACTGAAACTAGAGCTGGTCAAGCTCTGCAGCACAAGGCCAGTTTATTTTCTAATAGAGCAGTTTCAATTGAATAGCTGTAGGGAAGAATTTGGCCTATGAAGTTTAATGATTAGTGGCTGTTTAGTTGCCAGCTGCTCTTAAGGACAGAAACTTGCCAGCAGAAATGCTCCTTTCTCTCTGATCCTTGCTAGGTTGTTTCAAGTTCACCACAATTCAAGTATTTACCTGGCTAAAACTTATATATAAAAATTATACATGGGGAAAACATGAGGTGCATGCAAATTATACAGTACATGAGTTAGCGTGAGGAATGAGATCTCAGTTGATAGGTGCGTGGATTACTTTGGGGGCATTCGCAGCCAGAATCGCAAATGCCAGTGAAGAGAATAAAACTGAGATAGAATAGATTTGACAGATCTGGGCTTTCCTCTCCTGAGTAACATGTCTCTGACCTCTGCGGTTTAATCGTCCAGTCTCTCTGAATGGAGGCAGCTGTATTAGTTCACCATACTACATATGGGCTCAGAGCTTGACACCAGCATTCATTCTTTTTTTCCCAGAAAAGTTTGCAGATTCTCCCTGTATTCAATCCAGGCTATTGAAATTAATGTGCTTGGAGCTAAGGCTGACTGAGGGTAGTCACAGAGCTACAGCTCCAAACAGCTACATTAGCTCTTCAGTGACACTGAAACAGACACTAACTTTCAAGGGATAATCCTTTCTTTTCAGGAAGTTTGTCTTGAAAAATAATATGAAGTTCTTCTAATTCTGCAAATTTTCAGTAGTTTCTAACATACTTTTGTGTCTATGTGAATTATGTGTCAAATCTCTGACAACTCGGACACAGTGAGTCTTGGTAACAGAGTGTCCCTGTCCCTTTGTGGGCCTGTGCCTTTATGAAAGAGGAGGTAAATACGTCAAATATTTTAAAATCTGCTTGTCTGCATCCCACTGCCGAAACTTGTCCACTGGATATGGCAGCCTTTGCCAAAGGTTTGCTGAATTCAGCCTCCCCAGAGCTGGCAAGAGAGCAGTAACAGTGCATTAGCATTGCCATGAACTGGCATTTCCACATATCATCATGCTATGCTACTGAGACTTACTGTGGGCTGAGGAACAGAATAACCATGGTCACTTGTGGCTACGTGAGGCTGGGTGGGAGGTAAGGTGACCTGACTGCATTGCTTCCATTTCCAGAGCAGGTTCAGAAAGCAGCCATGCTGTCAAACACACTGCATTGCTGGGAGTGTTACCTAGGAGGGGTAGCACAGGCAGGATACTCAGATTCCAAAGCTTTTAATGAAGAAAGGCCTTGCTAGTATGACCTGAGTGCCCAGCATCTATCTCCAGTGCTTTATATTGTTTTGTTCAATGAAGCGAGTGAAGTCTTCATAAAGTTCTTTTTTCTTTGTTTTCCTGACTATACTCTAGAGTTTTCAAGGCAACAATAAACCTGTCTTAAACTTGTGGTGGCCTGGATCGAGAGGGAGCCTTGGGGTTTCTTTGGTGGTTTCTGATTTTGTGTTTGTTGGGTTTTTTTTGACACAGTTGCTCTACTAAAGCACTTGCATAACACAAAAAAGATCATGCATTAACGAGAAAGAAGAAAATTGCGCAATATCTGACAGCACTCAGAAATGGAACATGAATTAAATTCTTGCCTAAAAGTTTGGGATACCACATTACCCAAGCCCAGCTGAGAGCTGGAATATGTTCATGACTTCACTTGTCTTACCATGGGACTCTCATCGTACTCCATAAGTTTCCATAGCATATTGTAGGAGAGCCCAGTTCTAACTATATGGGATGGCTGGTCACCTGCTGCAGTTAAACTTTGCATGATTTTCTCTTCATTAGGTACTGTAGTGATAAGACAAGGAGTAGTGGGTACAAACTGAAAGAGGGGAAATTTAGGTTAGACGTTAGGAAGAAATTCTGTAAGTGGGAGGGTGTTGAGACACTGGAACAGGTTGCCCAGGGAAGCTGTGCATGCCCCAACCCTGGCAGTGTTCAAGGTTGGATAAGGTGTCCCTGCCCATGGCAGGGGGCTGGAACTAGATGATCTGGAAGGTCTCTTTCCAGCTTTAACATTTTGATTCTGTGATTAAATGATAAAATAAATGTCCGCTATTTGAAACTGAAGCATTAGTTTTTCAAGCAGGAAAGAACAGGGCAATGTCTTGCTCTACATTTATATGCTTTTCCCTTTCCCTTTTCCTTTCTTTTTTTTTCTCAGTATGGATTTGGTGTATCCGACTAAATTATTCTGTATCCTCAAAACATGGAATTTCAAAAGATTGAGCCACATTCCTATGACTGTGTGAAAACGGGAGATTTTTTTCCCATGCACCTATAAATAGGGGTTTTACTTTTGGTTCTGTGTAGCCTGTGCATGTACACACACTTACAGCACTTATGTCCCACTGGCTCAAACCAGGCATACAAGAAGGTGTCACTGCAGAAGCTTCCCCAGCAAATGGTTTTGTCTCCGGGAACGTGCCCCAGGGTGTCTGCACAGCTCTGTCATGCACCCAGTATGCAGTGTTCCCTGCTATTCCAATTTTATCAGTTTACTTTGACAGTAATGTCCCTACCATTGAGTGATGAGCCATTGTCCCACTCTGTGGGAGCTGGTAAATATGAATTTTGGTGTATAATACTACACATTTTTTAACACCCTAAATGTTTTGTAACTGGGAACTTGTGTCAGATTAAAAGATGAGCATCTCATGGAAGCCATGCAATAACATTGGTATTAATTATTTGATGCCCTTGAGCATGAAGTGCAACTAGTCCTCCTTCCTGCAGCTGGTACCAGACTTGCAGTGTCTCCCTGCTGGAGCTTCCTCAGCAAAATACTGAGTGTAATAAAATACTAGTGACTTGCTGCCTCTGTATGCAAGAAAGGCCTGCACCGTTCTCACCATGTACCTCTGCATCACTTAAAAGATCTCACCTAGATAGACGGCAACGTATCTTGGATTCCTCTTTTGAAATGCACGATTCCATTCCTCTTTTGGTTGCCTGCTGTCTCACAGGCACTATCATTGGGGTACTACCGTAGAGTACCACTTATTAGTGTGTGTTAGTGAAAACAAAACAACCCAAAACCTCAATAAAACCAAATAACAAAAAATGAAGGATTTTCTTATACCCTCTGTTCTACACCACGCTAGAATACCATGCATTCTTATGTTTCGACAACTAAACAAATACAATTAGACACAAATGCATTAGACAGCAAACATACTCTTGTACTGTGTATGAATATGACTTGTCAAGAACTTTGCTTCTACTTCAGATATATTTTTGGTATTCTATAAAATACTGAGTACCTTTAAATTCAGTCTTTGTACAAGATTTTTTTTTTTTTCCCCCCTAGAGCTGTTTTTTCATTCTCTTGAAACAGGAGTAGCCATGCTAAAGGAATAGAACCATCATGTCTAATGGGCCTATATTTAGGCCGTCTAAAATAGAGTGTGACAACAAACATGATATTTGTGGGTTGCCCCGAAGGGCTGCAGAGTCCTGGCATCACATTAAGTTGCACTTGACTCTCCAGACACTGGAAATGAGGAAAGACCAGTTGGATCATTGAAGGAATTTTCTGCTAGGGCACGCTTGTTCCCTGTGATACCTCTTCCAGAGTATTGGTTTTTGCCTGGCTTTAAATAATCACACAGGGTTTCCTTAAACTGGGAAACAATTTCACATTTTGATGTTGCCTTTATCTATAACAATCAAGAAGGATCTCCTTTATAACAAAAATCCCTTTTCAAACTCTTTTCATTGGAATGGTGGTGCTGATACAGATTGGAAGTTATAAAAGATGTCACATAGAAGTACAATTACAGAGAAATTATTTGTATATAAATAGTTGTTAGCTATATGGAAATACAGAGAAGGCTTGAACAGAAGTTGACTTTTTCACTCAGTGTTCCTAATCACCCTTTCGAGCCAACATTCAGCACAAGAAAACTTCTTTGCTTTCATTAAGGGCTGGATCACTTCCTCAATAGTCCTTGTCTTCCTGATGCTTTCACAGTTTGATTCTGTGTTTTTCTCTCACTCTGAATATGTTCTCCCATTCTGTGCGTACTCACAGCTCAGACAGATAAATGCCCATCCTCTCTGTACGCATACAGCCTCCAGTGAAGCGTCTGTCTACAGAATTCAGTTCCTCGCTTGTCTTGAATGTGGCTAGTGTTTGAGGGCCTGACTTCTTTCTTTCTTGGATTTTTTGGTTTGGGGTTTTTTTTTTCCTCTTCCCCCAGCTTTCTTAATCAAAATGAAGAGTTTAACTGATACTGATTGATGGCAAATACATATACCCACCATTTTCAGTGAAAATGTTTTCACACATCTTCTAGCATATGAAGGTGTTTTCAGACATCTTCTAGCATTTAACTTACTTGTAATCAGAAAATAAAGCCCTGGTTTCATTTGTGCAGTTGAAACTTGAGGCACAGGAAGAATTCTGCTGGCTCTCCTTTTACTTATGGAAGCAGGGTCAGTTTTTGACTTGTACAATGAATACTTGAACTGCAGGAATTTGTTGCGATGCATATAAACAGTGCTGGAAAGTTAATACCTGTCAGAACAGGATGGCATTTCATACAAGCCAGGTTGTGTGGTTTCTAAGAGTGTTTATCATCCAGCATGATATTCCAGTAAACTTATGATCACTTACTCAGTTCCCTGTTTCTTTTGTTATTAGTCCCAGTACAGAAGAAGGACAGGTAGGATTTCATGATGTGTTCACTTCTTGATGGCTGTCTTGAGTGATGTCAGGCTGCGATGGCATAGTTGGTTCTAAAGTGATTAATTGTAGAACATTATGCCTTTTGCATTAGTGAGATAACTTTAAAAAACCACTTGGATAATCATCACAACAGCAAATAAAGTACAGGAGCTTTTGGAGGGTTTGGTAAATGGAGTACATCTGGCTAGCTTGTCTGTGCAGAATTGAAATGAGAACATATGAAAGCATCAATTTCAGATGTTCAAACCAGGTCACTTAGTGGGAATTTTCTTTTGAAACACGTGTTCCTTCTATGATTCACTTTTTGAGGTTTAAAAGAAGAGATCCATTTTTAAATCCAGTTCCCTCCACCTGCTGTGAATTGAGCACGAATTTTATAGTATTGTGTTGTGCAATAGTTGTGGCTACAGCAAATATACTGTCCTGAAGCAGAGAAAAATCTGACGCATGTAATGGGCAGGTGTGGAAGTCTGGGATCAGGATGCTGCTTTGGACTTCTGCCCTGTGGAGGCCTTGAGAAAACAAGGAAGAGTAGTAAGGACCTTGTACCCACCCACCCCTAAGGGGATGTTAGCAACCTCTCCTCCCTTACTGAATTTAGATTTCCTGTTGCCTACTGTTATTACCGACAGAATTTTGCTGAACAAAGTAAAACCTGATCAGAACTATTCTAGTCTTTGGGAAAAAAACCCTTAAATTAGTGAGTTTTGTTCTATTTTTTCTCCTGTTCGTACCGGGGGAGAAAAAGTGCCAGATTTTAGAGATGCAAATGTTCTAAACAAATTGACATATTGCCTCTTTCCTTTAATCTTGTCTCAGTCTAGTTTTATTGCACTGTTGCTTTATATGGTGAGAGAAGCATTTCACTGATTGTTGCCTCAGATTCTAGTTTGAGTTGAAAGGCTGGCGGTTTGGGAAGTTGTCCTTCAAGTTCCCATGCAATTACATGCCTGGTGGCTTCAGTTACATTTTGAATGAATCATGTACCCAGAGTGAGCTATAGTGAAAGTCCTGAGATGCAGAACTTCTGTTTTCCTGATGTGACTGGTGATGTGAATTATCACTGTCAAACATTTTGTCTCACATTCTCCCTTGGTTTTTGCCTGCTATATGTTACTTCTAATAATAAAAATAAATTTTAAAAAAATTTTAGAATTCCTATTCTGTTTTGCACTGCTGGTTTTCTACAGTGCCTTTCTACATTTCTCAAGTTTTTAGGAGCACAAGTAATAGAGGAAGTTGTACAATCTTTCTCCAGCATCAGACTTTGAATTTCTGTCTCTCATTAGGAGGCATCCAGAATCCATGAAGTATTTCTGAGGCATGGCCTTGACAGAAGGAGAGACATAATTGCCTTCTGAACTGCCTAAATTTGCTGGTATTACCTGCAGGAGAGCATCTTAAGTGTTTTCTCTCTCCCTGTGGAAACCAGAGGAGCTTCTGTGGCAGATAAATTTTGGTGTAGAGAAAAGAGCAGCTGCTGACCTTTCAGATACTAGCCTTGACACGGATATTCCTGAGGGAGATGCTTATGACTTTCTTCCAGTGCATCCTGTACAGACTCTCCTCTCTTACTGTCACTGAAATGTGAGCTTCCAGGAAAGCTGGGGATGTGTGTTTGTGGCATGTGGTTTTATGTGTGCTTGTTGTGCTGGTTGTGCTGGAGAAAATAAGGTCATTCCAGGTCACCGCAGCTTTAATACTGCTTCTGCCATGGGCTTGCATTGTGCCTTTTGGCAGATCACTTCGCAGCTGTTGGGCTAATTGGGGATGGTCATTAGTGTGGCTGCACTGGGTCCTGGGCTCAGGAAGACCCCCAGTCTGCTCTTCTGTCATACAATGTGCCAGATGGCTCCAGTCACCTTCAGTACCACACTCTGCCTCACTCCATCTCTGTCTAAAATCACCAGGAGACAGTAGTAATGACCTACCTTGTAATGACACAAAGTGGATTTGCCCTGGCTCTGCAGACACAGCACTGTCAGCACTCTTGTTACCATTCACTTAAGTGTTATCCATAGTGGGAAAAGCCATCCTTTCTTCCAGAGAGGCTGCAGGAGTTTCATAAGGCATGTCCGTTTGTCTCCCTTTGGGCCCTAATTCTTCCTTTCATATTGAGAGCTTTTTTGTGAGAGTTACATGCACAAGGTAGTGACTGATCTTCTTAAGCTACATCTGAACTCATGTAAAAGCATATATCAGACTAAGTAAAACTGGTCTAAGATCTAAAACAGAGTTTTACCAGAGATTTTCTCAGGGCAATATACAAGCTGATGGAACTGTATACATGGAGAAAATATTGTCAATATTAAGAATACAATAATCAATCAAATATGATTTTATTCCTGTCATCATCTGGGTCATTCATAAGGTAATCTTACCTCAGGCATTTAGGCAAAGGTTGGTAAAATTATTTTTTTCAGTAAGAATAAAATCCCAATCAAGTTCCTTTATTTCACTGGGTTTCTCAAGTTCATTATTTTGGTTTTTTCCTGTTGTTTAGCACTATGTTTTGTTTATGCTGTTGCACCTTGAAGTACTTGGGACTTGGTTTTGATGCTCAAGAACAGAGTTCCAATTTGGAGTTTGTTTATTATTCAGATCATGATGTGCTGATGGTCGGTGTTTGTTACAGCCAAGCTGAGAGGAAGAGCCATGAGCTCTTTCTCACTTGGAAATTTGCCCAAGGCAGCAATCATTCCTCAGTTCATGCTACTAGAATTGTTTCATCTGTACAGGTTTGCCAAACACATGGTCAAGATAAAATTACTTATTTTTCCTTGAGGCTTTCCTGGTGGGAGTGACGCTTGAGTGTTACAAGAAAAGCCCTGGTCAGAGTCTTTCCTTTCCTTACTGTCCCTTTGGCTTAGTTTCTTTTCTCTGCTGTGTGGAATTTAACAGCTTGTCTACTTGTTTTCCCTTAACGGTCTCTTACAAAACCAAATGCAAACTACTGTAACCAGTTAATGTTGCAGTTCCTGGGATTGTAAGGGAATGCATAAGCAAGAAAAACAATATCGCGGTATGGATTACAGGATTTTTTTCAATAGTGTTGCCATGTAAGGCAATATATTTAGAGAGTCTGTACACTTAGCACAAGCTTGCCATTGATATTACAGCTGGAAAACAAGAATGCAAACAACTGAATTTCATTCTCAATATTTTTATTCTGATTTTTTCTCCTGTTTTCCCATATAACTGTAACCTAGTAACTCTGGATAGTAATCAGAAAGCTGACTGCAGCCTTCATCATATGGATGTAACTTGAAACAATTGGAGAAAAGACCTTTAGTGCTTAAAATTATTAACTGTGCTAAGCTGTTTCTTCTAAGCAGAGTTGAAATCTTGTGAGAAACAATGTTTGAGTTTGCTGTCCAAACACATGAATAATTAAATACTTTGAATGGAATGTTTGCAAAATCATCATGCAATTACAGATACTTCTGAAATCCATTACAGACACTTCTGATACTTCTGAACCTCAATAAAAGCCACAAACATTTCTACATATCAACATTACTGCTGTTGGTGTTTGTACTCACATAATGTGTAAAGATCCCACCTAAAGTGGGGGCTTATTGTACAACGTGCTGGGTGTCACACTTCTGGCACAGGATAATTATGTGTCTTTCTCAAATGCATATTTTGATTTACCAAGATAAAGGGAGAGGGACAGTGATATTCCTTTTCATCTGTTGCTAGAGTGGAGTTGTACAAAAGGACAGATGGGTAATCATGTCACAAGAAGGAATGGCTGTAGACTGTGAATTTACATAGTTTTGAAGTGAGAGGCTTCTAGTTACCAAAGCAGTTTTGTCATTTTAGAATGAACCTTCATCAGTTTTAAAAAGGGCTTGTGTAAGGTGGTTTATCTAAACACTAGGAGGACTAAAGAGACAAGGAGTTTTGTTCCAGCTCTAGGATCTCTGCCTTTTGGAAAACTGGAAATGACTGTCACCTACTTGTCACTCAGCTTTACATGCACCATGGTGAAACTGTAATGTGAAAAAGAGACAGCTGAAGCAGAAATTTCAGCGTCTTAGAGGGTTTTTTTTGCCTCATGGTCAAGTCACTGCCTTGGAGCTGATGGTAAGAATCATTGGGGTGAGCAGGTTATAACATCTGCTTTACCTTGTATTTACTGTGTAATAGTATCAAATAAACAAACAAACTTCTGATTCATTATTTTTTTACCAAAAATCTGATAAATTAGCTTACTCTTTTTTTTTAACCAGTTCAGCACTAAAAGCTTAGTGTACATAATTACACAAATCCAGAAGTAACAATCTAAACAATCCTGTTCATGTAGAGAGAAATAATGCTGGTCTGGCCTGGTAATATCTTGCTCCAAGAAATGTGTTCCCATCTGCCCTCGTTTGGGCTGTGCAGCATAAACTTCTGCTTTAACTGTAGCTCACTTGGAATTTAAAGGAGCCGTGTGTTCTTAGTCCTTGTAGGCTCCAAAATTCATTCCTCTACGAATAGCCGGAGATGTTTGAGAAGTCTGAAGAACAGGAAGGAGCACTTTTAAATTCACTTGCAGAGTACTCGCTGCAGTGTTTAAATAGTGGTGCTGACTGCTTTGCTACAGAGAGGATCCAGGTTTATCCACAGTTCAAATGGTTCTTCTGGAGATATTTGCCTTTGTAGTAGTTCTGCAAATTGCAGCATCGTTGTGTTAACTGAATGCACAGTGGCACTAGTATTGTGCTGGCTGAGGCTCACTGGTTCACAGTGGGATTGGTTTAGGTCTTTCTCTAAGGAGGATTTTGGAGAGTGACTGAGAGGTAAAAAATAATTTGTGGATGAAATATTTTTTCCACATAGTCTCCACAGGTGTTAGCTATACATGATTCATAATTCTGTACAGGCATTTAGGTCAAGGGGTGGGATGGAGGCTTTTTTGTGAATGTTGAAAGAATGCAAAATTCTATCTTTCTTTCTTTTTTTTTTTAACCTAACATATGCATCCTCAAAATGTCTCTATTGTGAATATCTTTGAAGTTATTAACTACTCAGACTGCCTTTACTCTCTTTCAGGCTGCTTATCTAAAGGGTGTGATAACCCTGATAAGTCAATGCAATCTTTTTATATACCAAACTGGGAAGTCTCTAGAAAATTCCAGTCATGAGGAAGTTGAATAACCTTCAATGCACAGTATTCTGATGCTTTTCTGGGCTTACAGTCCTCACTATCCATTTTGAAGGGTTAATTTTGCTGTCTGGTACTAAGTGGATTTTAAGAATTATGCTTGTCACAGGGCAGTAGGGTACTAGAGGAAATTCGTCTTAAAATAGTGATATAATTCTCCCACATATCTGCACAGCTGAAACAGTCCATTTTCTTGCTTCCTTTCATATCATTTTTCCCCTTGAAATTAAAAAGAAAAAAATTAATTAAAAAATGAGCTCTGCTGCCGTCTCTGT
Organism: Dryoscopus gambensis; assembly: GCA_013389985.1. Taxonomy (NCBI): domain Eukaryota; kingdom Metazoa; phylum Chordata; class Aves; order Passeriformes; family Malaconotidae; genus Dryoscopus; species Dryoscopus gambensis. The sequence goes on along the minus strand of WEIT01022861.1, from coordinate 125,113 downwards.
GCATCAAGGGCAAGCTAAACTGTTTTCTTTTTTCATTTCCTGCCACTTCATGCTTCTGTCAGGACTTTTCTAGGAGAAAGGGCAGGTCAGTATTCAGTTGTCTGGGAAAAGAAAACTTAGTTACAGATATTTAAACAAGCCCAAAACAAACAGCTTAATTGGTCATGTGAGGAAAACAAAATGCCAAGGTCATCCTCTCCTTCCCTCATATGGCATCCAAGTGACCCTAAACATCTGATTTTTTTTTTTTTCTCTTAGCTTGCCTCTATATTTAGCTTTGTAGTTTCTATTAACGGCACCCAAAATAGACGCTGTGCAAGGCAGGCAAATGTACCTGCCCACACTGCATGGAGACAGGCGTCCTGCCATGGCAGTGGAGGAGAAGGGGCTCAAGTGCCGCTGTTCCTCCTGCAGTGGGGAATTGGTTGTGTAATGAGGGAAAAATACGCAGGGTGATTGGCCAGGGGGCCATAGGCTCTGGAAAGTCTATGGCAAGAGGATCAGTCTTATGGCAGATTGCACTTAACCATCGGGATTATCTGTAGGAATCCTTTCTTTGTGTTTGCAGGAAATTGTATTCAATTTTGTATTCAATTCTGCTCAAAAAGATTCATCTTCAGACACTGAATGTGAATTCTCTCTAGTTGTCAGGCAGGTTTTGACTTCCAAACTTTTGAAGTTTTCAGCTCTTTCTTGATTGCTGATCTGCCTTCAGGACAAATGACCTTGTGGCCCTGAGGAGAATAATCATATTGGAAGCTATTTGATGATCTGCCTCCTTCAGAAAACACTTAAAGATTGAATTCATTTAAATATGTCTGCTTTTTAGGCCCAAATGTTGTTAATACAGGGTGATGAGAAGTCTCAGTGAAGTATCTGTTCTTGTACATTAACATGAAGTTTTACATTGAAAAATCCTTTAGTTAGGTGAGAGACAGAAGGCCAAGAAATGCTGCATAAAGCTCTTTCAAATAGTCAAGTCTGAGCTTCAGTATTTTCAAGTACTTCAATACCATGGCAACAAGAGCTTCAATGCTTGAGAAAATTGGGGACAGAATTAGCATACTTCCCAAGGAGGAGTCTTCTGAGGGTTTTGAAGTGGTTTGCAAATCTGAGGTGGTCATGGGTGCTTGTCAGAGAGAATTTCTCTGCCTGGACGTGACCCTCTGAGTTACTAGCCAACAACCAGAGCACTTTCCAGTGCTCTATTCCATCTAGCAGATTCCCAGATCTGTGTGGGGTACACACCATTGGAGGGCCTATTAAATTCAGTTGCCACATCTGGGAAAAGATTTGCTGAGCTACAGCAAAATCATGCTTAACTCCAAACGAGGTCTAAGATGGTTTTTAAAATTAAAATGTGAAGTTCCAGTCAAGCAGCAAAGTTGAAAGTGCAGTTGGATGAGAGGGCATCTCTCTATACCCAGACCATGATAAGAGTCTTTGGCCACTCATCCTCATTCCAGAACCAACTACATAAATGTTATTGATAATGAAACATGCAATTTATTGCTTGCTCTGGAGAGGGATTAGACATTGTAAGCAGCAAGGTGGGCAAAGACATGTTGACAGGTTGGAGTGGGGATTAAGTTACATCATAATCAAAATTTGCTGAACTTGGGATCTGCTCTTGCTGGGGTTATGAGAGGCATAACTGCTTGAGTAAGGAGTAAAATACTGGTTTTCGTGATGGACAGTTTTAACATAAAGATGTTTCAAGACTCTCAGTTGCTTTATATGAAGGAGTTGCTCAAGTGTAGCCCTCCCCTAGACACAGGTGCCCTTCCCGTCTCAAAGGTGGTAGTGCTTTGACAGTACTGTGACTGTGGTACATAAATTGCTTTAACATTCTATATTATAAAAAATGGTGGCAGTAGTTTTTCCCATTTAATTTTCTAAAAGACATAATCTACTTCTTTCTTGTCTTAACAGCACTTGAAAAGAAAGTGCAAAGGAGGTGTTTCTCTCTATTAGCTCATCTTCACCATACCTCTCCCATTCCACTTCTTCCTCCTTGTAATCCCCAAGTGAAGATGAGTGACCTGCTGCGAATATGACATCTCTGACAAGTGTCATTGCCTCCCACCAGTCTGAGTGGGTGTCCTTCACTGATGACCTGCTCCTCCCTGTTAACCCACGAGGTAAGCTCTCTGATTTTCTTATTGAAACTTGAGACTTTCTTTGATTTAGACCAAGTATTGTCATATATTTAGCACTGGAGAGCTTGCCTTCTACATGGAAGCAGTTTGTGCAGAGATTGAATTATCTCCTGCTACTCCTATGGAATAGGAGAATTTGGGTCAAAAAGACAAATTACCCTCCTCATGTGATGTCATGTAGATCTACTACAGGTTTTGGATGTGTCCTTTAAAATTCAAGACAGTATCCAACCAGCCATGGAGGAAATCTCACCTGTTATAATCAAGTGCAAGACTGCCCAGTGTTAATGAAAATTTCATTAGGTGAGGGAAAATTTCCTACACTTAATGGCAAATTTTAGATGTTTCAATAAAAAACAATGAAATAATGGTCAGTCCTGTAAATCTTTCTATGTTGTCTCTATTTTAGGTAGCACTGGGGATCCTCCAGTGAAATGTTTTAATTCCTCAGACACATCCTCAGAAGAGAACCACAATGCAAATGGAGAATTTCAAGACCTTTTCCACACAGAGCTGGAAGGGGCAGCTGACCAACCCAAGGTGGATTCTGCTGTCCTTGGTAACCATGTGTGTCCCAGCACTGATCTGTCGTCATCCATCAGTGCTTGGGTTCAGTTTGAAGATGCACCCTGGACCAGTGCTTCATCAACTCTCCCTCAAACAGGTGAGGCAAAAGCGATATCCAGTAAGATAACAAAGTACAATAAGAGCATACAGGATTTTTGCCTTGCTCTTTGGCTTCTTAAAGTTGAACTTTGAGTAGTTTGTACTATATTTTAACCCAATTAATCTTATCAGAGTTTCAAAAAGGGCTCATACTGTTCTTCTGGATTGAAAAAGAAATATTTTCTTTTTATAAAGAAAATGAGAGCCTTCTGTGATTCACTCTGCCTGTGTCTTGACTAGGTCTCGGAGGCTGCCGAAATGCATTCATGGGGAAAAAGCATAGAGGTGTTTTCAGTAGTGACATTTCTTGTATAGAAGTATGAACAGCCATCAAAAAAGTCTGAGCCATATTTGCCTCTGTAATTTGGAGCTGAAAGAATGGTGATCACTTCTGTGATCATAACCTTTACCTGTTCATAGGTCCTGTATGTTTTTTGCCAGAAGCTTATTGATACCAACAACTATTGTGCCAGTGCTCACTGGTACTTTCTGCTGTCTTTTGCTGCTATGATTAAGCAGCTAGAGAATTTCAAAGACAACAGAAGTTTACCTTAATTCCAGCACTGCATACACTTTTCTTCAAATGTAGCAGTTCTTTCTGACATACTTTGAACGTGCGTGCAAATCCTCTGCCTTGCCTCATCAGCTTATGCTAACTGATGTGGCTATATGAGCGCCTAGCTTTTCTACATGAGAAGACTCCTGTCCTTCCTTGCAGGAGGTTGTGGAGTAATTGCCCAAGAAAACAATAGTTTACTTTTTCATCTTTAAATTGAGATTCTCTCTTATTCATTCCCCTTTATGACTGCTAGTTATTAAAGCCCTTTAAAGAGTTACAGCCTTCCTCTGCTCACTGAGTCCATCAGATATTCCTTGTAACATGAATAATACTTCTGTCAGAAAACTTGGATTGTCAGCTTTACATTGGGTTTTGGGTAAACCTCATCTGGTTTTCCATCTGCTCTTTCGATGGGTGCTACAGACTAGTCCTTTTGAGACAGTGGTTAGACCTTTGTGCAGAAGTAGGGGAATCTTCAGGCTAAAAGGTATTTCTCTGACTTTCTTACCTTTATATTTATTTGTTGGTTCTTAGTTGTAAGTAGTTATTGATCCTTGTGATATGGAGAGAAGGAAGAGCACCCATGAAGTGTAAGTATGTAAAACTGAGGTGCTCTACCTCTCTCTATGGTTTCATGGCTATATGATCCTTACACTTACTCATACAGCCACATACTTTTTCAAACGGGTCTGTTGGTTGCTGTGACTTGGTATTTCCTTCCTAATGTTATATCCATGGTAACTGAAAAACTCGTAAATGCACCTTCTTAAACAAAAAATAAAAATCTTTTCTCAACCCTAATAAAGCTAATCATAAGAAAGAGACTTCCATAAAATGAATTTTATGGGGTATTACTTGATGTCCTACCCTTAGAGGGATGTGGCCCAATCTTAAGGTATATACGTAGCAAAAGCACTGCTTCTTGGTGTGTTTTTTCAGTCACAGGGGACACTGCGGCAGAGGTTTAGCATATCCAGATGAGGAGAGTAGAGTAGACTTTCCAAAAACCTTGCATTTTTGAAGAAGACACTCATTTGTGCCCCTGTAGAGGCTTGTCCTGTGTGATCCATGTCACTGAGGGAGGATATTTGCACGCTGGCATTTGACTGAGATTCATGGAGGAGGGTGGTTCCCCTAGCAGTCGGACCAGGATGTATTCCATGTAATTCTTGCATGGGAAGCTATTATTCTGTGAACTATGTAGGAACTCTAAGGAGGTGTTTCCTAAGGATATTTTAAAATGCTTGCTTATGAGCTGGTCCCGCTCCTATTCTGGACCCTGTATGATAAATGGCCAGACCAGCGCAGCTGACAGCCTCTAAAGGGAAGAAGAAATGATTGCTCTTTGTTTCTGGCCCTTTACTTTGAGGGACATTTGACAGCAAGTAGGATAAACTTCAGCTTAGTTATTCTCCATTATTGTGCAGATCACGATTTTTTTCTGTGGGCGGCAGCAAAGCTGGAGACGCTGTGTACACTGACACGCTCAGTGGAAAGCCCATGGTGACAGCAATTATTCATTTCCAGTAGCAAACGTTCTGCATGAGAACAATAGCCAATACCCAGACGGGGGCGGGGCGGGGGGACGAGTATAAAGGCCAAGTACAAACAGAAGGATTGGTGTGAGAAGGATGGACACATTTGAAATCTGCTTCCTGTGCAGGCAGCTGTGAAGAGCAACGTCCTGGAGGCTCAGCACCCCCCATCCCGTTCCTGTCAGGGCTCCAGCACTGTTAGGAAATCATCTGTCTGTCTGTCTGTCTGTGCTTGAGCAGCTGCTCAGCTGACTAGATAATTACCCAGGCTGATGGCCAGGCTGCCTGGAAACACGTTTTGAAAACGGCTTGCAAAGTGGGATTTCCAGAATGCCATGAGAGCGAAGAGGATTGGACCTAGGAGAGAGAGATGCTGCCTTGCTCTGACATTAGGGCTACAGTATTTTGGTGCAGGTTCCCCCAGAAAAAAATATTTGTCACAAAGTGCTCACAGTCTAAAAAAATAGCAACATAAAGACAGCTAGAATGTCGTGGTTATCCTATAGGAAATACATTTGAAAGGAAACCAAGGCTAATGCTGGGCCCTTGTTGTTCTGGGAAAAGTGAAGACATTATTGGGGGAGCAGAGATCAGGGGGATTGATAGCAAGAAACAGGGCTGAACAAACGGGCAAAGAATATGAAAGATGAGAAGAAAGGTCAAAATCTGAGGTACAGAAATGAAAGGCACCCATAGTAAGCCTGACAGTGAAAACTATCTTTATTTGGGATGTTCTTGTAAACCCTTTGTTCTACCAGGTTCAGGCAGAGTAAATGCTAAGCGACATGTATGTTTCAAAATATTTCTGCATTTGGGGTTTATGTATAGTTAACTGACAGCTGCCAAATCATGTGGATTTCTCGTTGAGCGGCAAAAACTCTTAAGTGAGGCCATAGAAATATTTAGTCACAGAAATGATGTATTGTAGTGTCCTTTTCTCTGTTTTCCTTTTGGTGGGAAAAGAAGAAATTTGATTTTTGTTATGGTTATTATCAGCCTAGTCAAATTGTTGCTGCCAAAGTGAAAAATGAGATTTTTAGGCTGACCCAATGTTCCTATCGCAAACACTACACAATCTGTAAATGATCACAGCCAGTGGGTGACAAAACATTTGCGTTTGTTACACCATGGGCCTCCAGCTCACAGTCTCATATTCTGTCAGTGTTAGCTGCACTCTTCAGTTCAATGAGGTATTCAGCAAAGCACCAAAATTAGGCTAAGGCAAGATCTGTTACATCATCCATCCTACACACACACAGCCACTCCCGCTTCTTCCCAAGAGCTTTGTCTGGTTTTAAATGGCTCAAGTAACTTGGACTCCTACCATGTCCCTGGAGAGGCTATCCAACAGCATGTCTGAGCTAAAACACTTTGTGCTGTTCTCTCTGAAAGTAGGCAATATTTGCATCACAAGATCAGCAGCCAGAAACTACACCTGTCACTAGAAACTGTAATGCTATCCTAAAATCAGAAAAATCTGAAGTCCTATGTAATAAGAAAGGAAATGATGCTAACATGGTTTACTGTAATACAGTGTAGGGATCAAGGAACAGGTCCTCAAAACACCAAAGAGAAATTAATGCTTCAAGGTAAATCTGCATATTAAAAACCATTCCATTGTTTTAAGAGCAAACATGTCAAGAAAAGTAAAATGCACATTGAAGGAAACATTTTTCGGTTCAGGAAACAATGAGTTGATTTTCAGTATCCAACACGTGCTACAGAATTTGCATTTTAGGGATAGTTCTGGCTCTGGTCTTTCAGCATAAACAGACTTCTGAGAAATTCCTGCAACAGAAAGGCTGTGACTCTCCAGCTATTGGCATTAGAGACTGAATTCAAAACTACAAAAAAGCCCTGCCTCCTTTAGGAATTTGGCTGCAATACTTCCAGGAATCTGAAAAGCAGGAAAAGAAGCATCTGAAGAGAGATCTTAAACATGTGTAGATGTTTACTTCTGCTTGTCTTGCCTTTTGAGATTGCTAGATAGTCTTTTGGCTTAGCATAGGGGAAAATGCACTTTTGCTAGTTTTAAGGGTTAGTGTTGGGGAACCTGGAACAGCCACATGTAGGAGTTGACTGCAGTAAGAATTTAAAGAACATCTGTTGCAGAAAAAGCTGTCTGTGGTTTTGATTTCCCAAAGTACAAGACTCTTCTTAGGAAAAAACCAAACAATTGCATTCTTTCAGGATGGCCCAACTTACCTGGAATAAAATTAATTTGCCATTATATGGAAGTATTTGGCAACACTAGTCCAGTCAGTCACCATCTTAGATAAATATTGGTTTTGGAAAGCACAAAACTAGTTGGCAGTATATGAGTTATTATACCTTACATGTTTCTAAATTAGCCTGTTTTTTCACATTACTGTGACTGACTTAAAACAAAAAAATACTGCAAATCTAAGATTTTTTTTAATGAAATAATTCCACAGTTTCTAGGATATAAAGCACACTTTAAAAAAAACTTGGATCCTGTTAGTGATCCGCGTACAGAGCTCAGCTTTTCAGCTTGTCCTCTTATGTCCAAATAAAGTGCTCTGTCTGTCGAAGCAATTTCAGGTGAAATCGTAAGGATGGCTTTTCAGGTGCCTCATGCCATGTTTAACAAAAGGACTGAGAGAGGGACTGACAGATTATAATCATACATTCATCATCCTTCCTCTACAGGCATCAAGCACAACACAGTGTGCAGTTACTGGAGGGAGGAAGGGTGGGCTTTTGTTGTGTGTCCAACACAACAGCTGTCAACCTGGGCAATAAGGAGACAGGTCTGACTTTCAGCTCCTCATCCTTAGGGGTGACTCTACTCAGAAGCCACTCAGTATGTAGGCTCACAGCTGTACACATATAAAAATACCAGTGCCTGCTTACCTGAGGCTATCAGTGCAGATATACAAAATAAATTCACACTTCTCAAGAGGCAAGGCAGAGAGCACTGTTTGGATATTCCATCTGTGCACACAACAAGGTTTCCATAGTGAGGCAGTGCCCCATCACATCACTTGGATAGAGAGAGATAAATCTTATTTAATAAATCTTAAGATAAATCTTATTAATTTTTCTTTTTTTTCCCGAAGTATCTGTCAATCTAGTAAGGGTTGTTCATTTATTACATGCTGAGAAGAGATTCTCTGTGTCAGTAGTTGTTCAGTAACTGCGAGATTTGGGGTGCATCAAGATCTTTGTTGGTTTTACAGCTAAATATAGAGGTACTAACTTAGAAAACAGCTATTATGCTGATATTAAATTAGAACTGTTCTCTACCCATACACTTTTCCTTAGTTCAGGAAGACTCTTTAACCGTAACTTTCTTTTTGTTAGTATTATTTCCTCACTAGAGTCACCCATTGTTCCTAGCATTCAAGTGATGTTGTGGGCAAAGAGTATGCAATATAAAGAGTACATAATACAAACTCATCACAGCAGATGTGCATGATTGTGTTCTGAACTTGGGGTGATGGTTAGGCAGGACTTAACTGTTTGACATGCAAGTCTGGCAAATGAGTAGAACAGGATTTTTGATCTACACTGAGCAGAAATGTTCTGTAGTGTATTCAGATTGAGACTCTCTGTTCTGCATGTTCATAAACAAAAGCCATTCGTAGTGCACATCAATAGGTCAATTTCAAGTTATTTTCATACTCCCGCTCCATGTGGAGCATTCCTGAGTTGATGGCTGTGTTTGAGTGGGTGTCACAGATAGGGAATGCTTAATTCAATATATTAAAACCACTTTAAAAAAATCTGTGGTACTGTAAAAACTTCACTGTATTGCACAGCAAACATATTCAGGTCTTGTCAGCAGTGCCAGAAACATGAAATCTTGTTCTGAAAAGTCACGGCTTCTCCAATACTTGAGCAACAGGAAAGCATATGGCTACCAGCAGTACGGGATCTAAGGCAGCCAGCTGAGTACTGCTGGAGGTTAACAGTGCCAGGCACTAGTTAAGTTGCTCTGCGTTTGTTATAAAATAATTGTGTTGCTGTGGATGTTGGAATTTATATTTACCGAGCTCCAGTACAGTGACCTAGCATGTCTTTGGAATAGCTGTGATCTTCAGGTAGATTGCCCTATATGTCTCTAACCAATACCTGTTTTCTGCAACCAGTGTCTGCATCAAAAGTACCCAGCTGGACTTCCCCCTCTTCCAGCTCTCCGGAGAGGCAAGCCCGTGCCTCAGAGAGCAGCTGGACAACCAACTCAGAGGACACTAGCAGCCCAAGCATTGCTCCCTCCTACACAGACCTGCAGTCACTTAATACCGAAGATTTGACCAGTGGTAGAACATCTGCAGCAGATTCAGCTGGTAAGAGGGAAGCCTTCAAGCTTCCATCTCGATCTTTTTGATGCTATTCAAACTCACTGTCCAGAATTGAGCCACAGGGAATGGATCGAAAGCAGAACAAACTCAAGGATTAGGCAGACTAACATTTTGTTCTACTCCAATTCCAAAAAAGTCACACTTGGATGTTACACAGCACTGACATGTACAGGCTCCTGAAGTTAGAGCCAAATGCAACTATGTACCTGGTGGTAGACTTGGAGCATTTCTGGTTTTCATGTGCCACATTAGCTTAAGCTGATCTAGGAGCTAATATGTTGTGGGAAAAGCTGGATGCCTTTCCTGAATTTCCATGCAGAAATTGTCTTAGCAGTGTATTCAGCTGAGGCAGGCCCAGCTCTGCATGCCCCTCTCTGTTTCAGTGAGTGCCAAGACGCAGATCCAGTTTGCTGGATGCATTCTTTGCATTGTGCTTTGCACTGTTACTGAACAGTAACGCAGAGAGAGTGTTAGACATGACATAGGATGGTTCACTAGCAGATTTTAAACATTTAAGGATCTTATCTCTGACCTTGTAGGGCTCTATTCAGATACAATCCTGATTGTGGAAAAATGTGCTACATGGCATTGTTGCTCTTTGCTCCTCAGTTGTACTCTGAGTAATCTCTGAAGCAGGAGAAATAAAGCAGAGTGGTGCCAGTTATGCCATGGAGAATGAGAACTCCTGAATGACAAAGCTGACTTTCACAGTTCATGAAAAAAGCTGATATGTCAGTAAACAAAAAGTTAAAACAATACCCAGCTCCAGGAGGAAGCATCTGCAGTATGTTGGAAGCTGTTCAACCCAAGCTGAGGAAGGTCAGTAGCTACCCATTTGGTGATGAAAATTGATTCCCTAGTGTCTTGATAGCTCAGACCTGGGAGATATTTAATGTGTTTTCTCTCAGGTGGTGAATGTAAAATATGTGGGAAATAAGATCTGTTTTGTGAGAATGGGCTTCCTAAGCCTTGCTGAGGTCACATGTCCCTTTCATAAGAAACATATATGTGTATCACCTGCAAAGAGTATTATTTGGTGGTTCAGTGAAGCTGGGTTAGACTTCTGGGCAAGTTTATAAACAGCAGCATGGTAAGTGCTGGCTCAGTACTTTAGACAAAGGATTTGTGGAGAAGTAGTAGTTACTTTGGATAAGTAGGGCTGTTTCTTTTTTTCAAACAATGAAGTTACCACAAATCTGTCTGACCATTTTTATTTTAGAATACTCTGCTTCTGTGTACATCTGAGTTTGGAAACCACTTTTTGGTAGAAAGGTAGAATAGGCAAGATGGAGTATATGCTGGATATTTCTATTTTGTTGATTTGTTATAGGCTGCTGTCACTGGGGCTGTCTCCATCTGAGCAAAGGGAATGAGGGATGCCCAGTCCGTATGTAACTTTGCATCATATAGGAAAGTCAAAGACAAAAGGGTTGCTGTATATGCCTGGCACACATATGGGACTTTATGTCCTATATATGGCCCAAAGTGAAGTTGATACTTCAGTAAAAGCTTTGTGTGCAACCTTCTTACTAGTTCTTTCTCAGTCAGTCACAAACTGACATACTTATTAGCAAGATGAGTACAAAAACACATTCCAGTCACCTTAAAAATTTTAAAAGTGAAAAAGTAGTTAAGATGTAAGCAAGGCTGTGCTATTAGTTAAAACATAAGACACACTTATCATAAACATAAGATAGCTAAAACATAAGATGCACTTCCAGTACCTTAGAGGTATTGGTACTTGAAGTATGAAATACATTGAGTCTTCCTGTCACCAGGTGTGGAGTTTGCAAAAGGGCAGCATGAACAAAGTGCATGTTTGTCCTGTTCCTGGGATGCCTCAAGCCCACTCTCTGAGGTGGCTGCTGGCATCAGGAAAGTTTGTGGAAGTGGGGAAGCTGAGGACCTAATGGCCATGGAATTGTTGTAGAGTTCTGGGTGCTTTTCTGTTGTTCAATCCACCATCATCCCACCGTCACAGTGGACAAAAAATGTGTGATCACTTTCTTCTCTCCTTCCTCTCTGCCCCTCTCCAGAAATTCAGTTCTTTAAACCTGACTTGATTCAAGCATTTGATTTGCATTTCTCCCCTCAGAGGACTGGCTGCCTCAGTCTGTAGTGAAGTTTGAAGGCTCCATCAAGGCAATGAAATGGCATGTATTTTTGCCATGAAGGCAAAGAGAGGAATCCTCATGCTCTGTGATGATGAAGTCACCTTGACTGCTAGCCAGGATGCTGACTCCAAGGTCAAGCTTGCTGGAGGGAAGACAAATCAGACTAATTTCATTGCTAAAAAACCCTGTGAAAATAAATAATCAGGTCTATGAAATAGTCTGGGTTTAATACTGTTTCAAGTGAGAAAAACCTAGTGATGAGCAAAGCATGAAAAATTCTACTCTGTGGTCATATGCTAAGTAAAATAACTTCTAGCCATGGTGAATTTTTATTGCCTGAGCAGGATAAAAGGATATTCTGTTCCATAATTTCACCACTTGTCTTGAATCTGTCTAGCATGCAAAATGCCTAAACACCAACTGCCTGTGATAATTGAGGGCACAGGGTTTTGTGTGGGAGCAGCTGAAAGCCTGAGCTAGGTCTGACTGCGGGCCTACACAGAGACAAGTCCCAGCCATAAGAATGTGCATTTTGGTGACAAGGGCTCGTAGGCTCTAAGCAGGTAAAACTGCCTGGGAATTAACTTTCTCACAACTGACATAAGATTTGAGTGTAAAACTTAGGAGCTTGAGCTTTATCTAATGCATGTGTTTGTGCAAGATATGGCCTAGGAAAATATCTGAGAGAGATGAGAGAGACCTGAGTGATCCTAGCCTGGAAGTTTACCCTTGCTACGGGGGACTGCTGAAAACCTCCCAACTGATGGAGTTGGGACAAGCACAGTGATGTCCTGTAAAGGCAGCAATGTTCACAGTGGTGAAGGTGAGTGTTGCTTGAGCAGAGCTGAAAAAGATTTGCTTTTCTATCAAAGTGCAGCTAAAAGATGCTGCCCTTTATTGCTTATGCTTGTTTGAACTCTGGCACCAAGCAGCCTTTTATATTACCCTCATCTTTGTCAGCACAAGGGCCTCTTTAGCCTGCAGCAGCTAGCCAGTGAATGTGGGTCAGGTGATAGCAGACTGTCCATTTAACGTGGGCATGTTTACATGGTTATAACAGCAAGCATTTTTGTGACAGCTGGGGTTTCACACAGTGTGTGTGAAGCTGTGTTTGGTGCTGGTGAAGTGGCCCCTTGCCTCAGAGTTCTTACCATGCCTCGCCGTGTTGCTCAGCTTGGATCAATGAGCATGAAAAGAAGTGGGAACTTTTGGCCTTTGGGGGGTGCTCTGCAAGATAAGTAACACAGGACATCTCTGTTACTGATACAATACAAGTATTTGTTCCTTCTGTAGCAGATGCCTGTCTCAGCTTTCAAAAAAGGCCAAATATCTGTGAGTCGGAGGAGCAAGGGAGAGGCCTTATTGTAACTGTGGTTATAGCTCTGGAAGCACTAAGATCTGTTCTGAGGTTGTGCCCAAATACCTCACAGCTTGATTTAGATTTCTGCATTTCACCATTCTTCTTTAAAATAATTTTATTTATATAAATTAAAACTAAATTTTATACAAAATATAAATAATTATGTGTGGTCAGTATGTATATAATAAAGAAGATAATATATATATTTACATCACTAATAAACTATATTCTATTATAAATTTAATAGAATATATAATAGAATCTATCTGTATTATATAATAAGGCCATATGTGTGTGTGTATGTCTATGTGTAGGCATAAGTTTCCTCATAGCAATTTTAGGTGCACCATTGCTAGTTGTGTTGTTTCTGTTGTGATTTGTATCTTAGCAAAGCTGCAGCTATGCCATGTTTGATGTTAACGGTTCAATTTGCTGACCAGTTGTTCTCTTTGGCACTCTCCTGAATCTCTGGGACTACTGGGATACTAAGGAAGTTGCTGTGTTATTATTTTCTGAGAACATTTGCATGTTTGGAGAGAGAAGGTTGCATATGTGACCCCTAACTTCTCAAAATTCAGACAGTTAATAAATAGCACAAGAAATTAATTCTTAGAATGTTGTTATTTTCAAAGTAAAACACATGGTTTAAGGGGGTTCTGATGCTTCTGTTTCAAAACTTGGAAATGGCAGTTCTGACGGGCTCAGGTCCAGCTATCTCTTAAAGGTAATAGAGGGCAAGTAGTAACTTTTCAAACCTTTTCCTAATGCTTTTCTGCAGTAGTTCTCTTACCTACATTTCGTCTGTAACTGCAGCCAGCTAGATACTGAATCCTGGTATGATGATGGCAAGGATGGTGTTCTGTGAGTTTCAAACAAGGAGCTTTGAACAGATTATATAGCTGTGCAATGTGGTTGCACTGAATGCCAAAAACAGGCTATGAGCTCTGAAGTTAGTCCCTGTAAATTACTAGGGCAAGGGGGAAAATAATATATGCTGATGATTACCACTTTGCATCCAGAACTGCTCTTCAGTTATGCTGTGTAACCATTAACCAGCTTGTGCCGAGTCCCAGACTCGTGGAAAACTTGCACATGAGAGCCTGCCAAAGCCAGCTGGAGAGGCTGCAGAGAGGAACATCCAACCCTTGCTTCAAGGAGGAGGGGACTCCAGAGTACCATGAACAAATAGCACCTAAAATATACTCCTAAACAACTCCAACCTGTAAGGGCTAAATTCAGCACCAGAGGCAGGGTTTTTTATTCTTCATCTCCAATACCAACTAGAAATTCAGGAGTTTTATATCCTAGTTGTCATCCCATATTTTTCTCAAGCATTTTTAGCTTCTTTAAGAGTAATATAGGGCAGATCTGGGAAGCTAGGTCTAGATAACTGATAGAAGTAGAAGTGCAGGGATCCCAAGACAGACCTGTGTACTGGGAATTAGCTCCTCTTCAAGCCTTCCTGGCCACAGTATCCCAATGACCTGTGTGGTAGTGTTCAGTCCTCATCCCTGTTCTGTAGTGAGGAACCCTGCAGCTCGGTTGTGCAAGCTGGACCTAGGTGAAGTAGAAATGGCTTTTGCTGTATAGACTGACAGTCTTGCTCTTTGATGAAGACTGCAGGTAAAAGCAGTGGACCAGAGTCACTGTCTTAGTCTCTCCCTATGGCAGGAAGGAAGGCACAGAAAATCTGCTAGGAGAAAGGGGGAAGTGTTAGAATGAGGAAAGAACAGGTACAACAATAAACAAAGGTTTATTTCTATCTATTCAGTGGAGAGAATTACAAAATAATCTTGGTGTGCATTCATCTGAGTCATAGACTTTAAGGTCAGAAAGGAGAACTATGATGTCATTATTATTGTCCAGTCTGGCCTCCTGCATGTTTCAGGCCAAAAAACCTCACCCAGTCATTTCTGCACCAAACTCATAATTTCAGTTTGAAATATACAGCACAACTGCAGGCTGTGCAGAGAATGCATTAAGAACAGCCCTGAGGAAAAGGTTGTGGGGGTGTTGGTGGATGAGAACATCAACATGAGCTGGCAATATGGAAGAAACTCTTTACTGTGGGGGTGGTGAGGCACTGGAAGAGATTGCCCAGAGAAGCTGTGGATGACCCATCCCTGGAACTGTTCAGGGCCAGGCTGGATGGGGCTTGGAGCAACCTGCTGGTCTAGTGGAAGGTGTCCCGGCTCATGGCAGGGGCTTGAAACAAGATGATTTTTAAGGTCGCTTCCAACCCAAGCCATTCTATAATACTACCATATCCTGAGCAAATATTTGCATAATATCTTTCTGATTAACATCAGCTGCAGCAGAGTTAGCCCCTGTTCAGCCGTTTCCATCCCTTCAAAACTTTGTTTTAAAAAAAGACTCTCCTAGTGATAACACTTAAAGCAAAGTTGAGATGTCACTAAGCTCAGCTCTGCCAGTTCTTGTGGGGCTAAATGTACTCTGCTAACTTAAAAAGGCTTAATATCTGCCTCAACTATGCCCCAGAAAATAACACTGATTACTTATCTCCTCTGTTACCTTGCCTCCCAAAGGAGTGGTTGATGCTGCTGTAGTACTATCAGATTCTTGCTTTTTCTTCAGGAACAAAGAGAAATATCAGGGTGTAGGAGGACAGGATTTAACATTGCTCTTATAGTAAGAAAGGAGTTAGAAGAAAGCTCAGAAATGTCTGCTCCTACTAATGCCTACTAGGCTGAGTCTTACGGTGCTTATCTCTGTGAATTAATTAGTCTTTCCTTGCTCCTCCACATTCTAAGAAAACCAAGTCTAAGACAAGGAGGAGGCAAAGTATGAGAGGAGAAAGTGACAGCATGAAGGAACTGAGTCTGATTTTTATTATTGCTTGGAAATGTTTTAATTAAAAAGTTTTTATCTAAATATATATATTAAAAAATATAATAACTTTGCTGTTTAATTGAGTGGGTTTTTGTCTGTGTGCTAGCATAGAATCAGTTCTGATCTCATGCATGTCATTGGCCCTGTGCTGCAAACAGCTAAAGGAGCATCTCCTAGTTCAGGTGCTAAGTTTTGTTCTCATGGCTATTTAGAAGTGCAAGGTACAGTAAATGTGGATTTTTAGCAGGGTTATCTTTATTATAGAAGAGCTAAGTGCTGAGCCTACATGGTATTCTTGATGAATTCCACTCTTTTCACACCTATTCATTAGTGTTTTTATATAGTCAGATCAGCTGAAAGGAAAGCAAAAAGAAGTCCAGGGCCAGTCACAGGACTGATCTTCTGATCTCCCTTTATATAGGCAATATCCTGAGAAAATAGATGTGAGGAGATGCTTTGTAGTTTGTCTCATGAGGCAGACTAGGTGGTACAAAGCCCTTTATTTCTGTTTGTTAGGCTGTGATTCCTCAGCCACAGTGTTTACGTTGGCCCCAGTTGCTCTCTAATGCAGAAGCCCACATGCTGATGTGATAAGCCCAAGGAGTTCAGTAGGAGGTTTTGCAGCTGGACAGGACATTTCAGTGTAAAGCCTAATTGGAGATGGAATGCTTAAGTGCAGCAGCTATCTGTAATGGCTGTGTTGACAGGAACAGCTTGGTTTGTGTGGAGCAATTCTGCAGGATGCTAAGTGGCTTCCAAGCTTAAAGCTGCCGGGAGAGAAGAACACCGAGATATCTCCCCACATCCAGCTCTTTCAAAGAGGAAAACATCAGTGGCAGTCTTCAGCGACATTCTCTCGCCTGTTGGATCCAGTTCCTGGCAGCATGCTGCTGTACTGCTGGCAGGAGGCAGGAATGGCACTGTGGCCATAGAGTAGCTCTGGTGAACCACTGTCCCAGCTTCATCCCTGCTGCTCGGCAGCACAGCCAGTGCCCACAGCGCTGGCTGCATCCCAAGGAACATGATTCCACAGCTCCTGAACCACGGTGGGATTCACTGCAGGGAGGAGTCCCTCAGAACTGGCACCTGAGAACCAGCATTTTCCACCCTTGATTCTTCATGGCAGAGAAGCAAGCAAGACCTTAGCACTAGTACCAATTAACAAGAGCAGTAAATCATTGCATGTGCTCTTGATTAGAGATCCCAGTTCTGTGTGGTATTTCCTGTCTGATTATGAAGGGGCTGAATGGAACTGGCAGAGTAAAACAGCCGGTGAAAAAGCTGGCAGCAGCAGAGAGCAAGTCAGAATGAGAAATTTCACAGTACCCCAATGCATGGATTTGCTTGTTTCTCTCTTGCTGTGATATCATCTGAAACCTAAGAAAGGCTCAGGGGATCACTGGACTACGCAGCACAGGAGTTGGAAAAGTGATGATGAACACCTATAGGGGATCAGTTATAGAGTCATCTCAAAGGACAGTGTGGAATGAAATGGGAAGCAGATTTGTCAAAAATATAAATAGTGAACAGAATCATTTAAGCAAAACCTTCTGCTTCTCTGCTGACAACTTATTTTCTTGTGCCCACTTAGAAACGTGTGATGAATGTCCATTTTTATCAGGACTTTGCCTCCTTCTTTCTTTTATTCAGCCCCAGTGTTAGGGAAGAAATGTAACACTTTCTGTTCTTTCAAGGCAGAAATGAGCAGAGTTGGATGACAGTACTCTAGGGAGATTGCTGATTTATGTCTTTACTTCAACATCTCTGGTTTTTATCTCATCTAGCCTTTATCAAACCATATAATACTAGAGCACAGATATGACATGAATGTTACTTAATAACCATGCTCATCTGTTATTAGAAGCAATTTGGTCTTAATTGTCCTTATGTTTGACAGATGAGACCAAAATCCTCACCTATATAAACTGATATTTGCATTATGAACAAGCATATTGCATGAGAGGAAGAGGAGACTTCATGCTATTTCTTCATTCTGATCTTGGTTGGCAAGAGTGAGAATTGTGATTCTGAGTTTTGTCACATGGATGCCAGTCCAGTTTACTTGTCAGTACCCTTGTGGTAGTGCAGTATATTTCATGGAGACTGATTTGAACTTATCACTTAGGACTCAATTTTTTAAAACTATTAAGAGTGCTCAGTACTTTTTGTGAAGAAGTCCAGATATCGGTTTTGCACCTAAAACTGTTTCCAAGATTCTCATGTCCCAGCTATTGCTGTTACAGTTGAACAAAATTTTCAAACAGCTTCAGCTCAGTGTGCCTCTCTCTGAATCTAGCCACTTAATTTAGTGTCTAAAAGGAGATTAGAGATCCTGCCAGCATATGTCCTATAGCTCTGTTCCTAAGCCCATTACAGGCTTTGTAGATATTATTCCATTTAAGTGGAGACTTAAGTCAACAGTTTATTGAAGCTGCTGTATTTTCACATGTAGACATTTCAGAGAGCTTTAAACATGATTCACTTAAGGTCATAGGAATGGAATCTTTTTCCCAGGACCCTGATGTAAATGTATTCATGACCATTTCCTATCCATGTGTTCCTGTGCCAATATTGTCTTTCAAATAGCTTTTTGCCCTCTCCAGAGTAAGCACTTTAATATATTTATACAGGTTAATTATCTCTCTCTGTGTGTTCATTTGCTAAACTGAATGAGACAAACTCTTTAGTATTCTGGTTCTCCATTCTCCTCCTCATCCTAGAAAGCTTTTCTCAGCTCATGTTGCTTTTTGAATTAATCTTTCGGGTATGTGGTGATCAAAACTCTGCAAGACTGAGGTCTCACCACAGCCTGATATCAAGATATTAGTTTTCCCATCTTCAGGAATTGTTGCCTTGATACATCCCAGGATCGTATTTCCTTTTGTGCCAGTGCATCAGGCAAGTACCCTTGCATTATATTCAAATGATTGTCTATATCCTAGATCACTTTCTCTCATATGTAATTAATTAATTCCTTCCTTATAAAAAATGTATTGTCCTTAAATGCCTGATTGTGAAATATATGTTGCTTATTACATTTCATCTCCTTTCTGATACTCCAGCACTCAAGATGAATCCCCCCTTTCAGTATGACATTCAAAATTTCTTTTATTTACCCAGATCCTCCTAGTTGTCTGTATTCAGCATATAACATTAGAATGTTAATTTCTGTGCCATGATCATTATTTAAAAATATAGGTCAACATAGTGTTAATCATGTAAACTTAATCAAGAAATTTTACTTGTAGCTCCTCTAACCTAGTATTTCTCTTAAAACTCAATCTCTGTCTTCCTTTTTAGCTTGGTTTTTAGTGCTGTCGTAATATTGGTATCAGTCTCCTTCCCAGGTGGCACCACATTGAATGTTTTTTCTAATACATTTTTTATCTAGAAAATTTGTTGTTGATTAAACCTCTTAGGTTTGGCTGGAACAAACTACCTCTTTTAAAGTCAGATTTCATCCTCTTTATTATCTGATGCTTTTGAATTTTTCCTTGCAAGTCTTGCATACCATTGCAGACTTCAGCCTTGCACTTTCCAGAGCAATTTTTACCCCTTAAAGATATGGTTACTGTATATGCTCTTCTCCAGTTGTATGGTACCATTCCCATCTGAAACAATTCCTTTCAAATCCTTGGATGCAGGCAGCTACAGATGTCAGTTCTTTCAGAGTTTAGGGAGGGAGCTTATCAGCCCTCCTCATCTGAGCTCAGTAACCTCTCCAAAATGTTTTCTTACCTTATTAATGGTAATTTCCATTTCCACTCCCTCCTTTTGGTTATCTAGCGTGCCTCCTGGGACCTTATCACTTTGCTCTGCATCACTATTCCTAATTAAGAGCCAGGGCAAAATATTCATTAGGTTTGGTACAATATCTACATGTGTTAATGTTTAATTGTCACCACAGCCCCACTTCCTTGTTCTTTATATATGCATATTTTGGTTTGGTTTTGCTCCAGTATGTAACACTACCACTGAAGATTATTTCTGAGAAAGGTAGGGCCCATTGAGACCTAGCTTTTCAGGTCAACTGGTCCTGTGTTGGCTTCATTTACCTTTTATCTTAAATAAGACTTCTAGTTGTAGGGCAGAATTAAACAGTGTGACTGACAAAATAAGTAATCTCTGTAACAAAAATACTTCTCATTTTGGTGACTTAAATGTTGGACCAGGGATGAAGCTAAAGCTGCTTTGAAAATTCAAAGATTAGGGCAAGGTCTTTTTCTATTGGATTCACATGCTGATTAGTTGCCTGCATGATAACTAAACTAATTTGTGGGAGTGAAGGGAAGAAACAAATTTTCAGCACTTAAATCAGTGCAGTGGCACAACCATATTTCCACAATCTGAATGCTCTGGTCACATGAGGAATGTGTGGCAAGTAGCTGGGCGGGGGCATCTGATGGTGGGAAGAGGGGCTCCATGGGGATGAGGAGTTTGATGTGCCAGGGAGCTGTGGATGTGGTCTGTAGTCCCTTTTCACTCTTTCTCCACTTCTTTTGCCTTTCTTACTGCCTTTTGCTTCACCAAGCCCGAGTACATAGGACCTGTATCCACAGCACCCCATGCTTGGCTCCTCATAGTGGAGGGTGGGAGCAGAAGAGGAGCTGGACCAAGGTCTGTTTCTGCCGCAGGGAAGAAGCAAGACTAATAAGTCCAGGAGAAGAGAAGGAGCCAGAGGCTTTGTAAGGTCCTTGTGCTGTGGCCGAGGACCAGAGGGCTGCAGCGGGTAAGAATCAGTTGTTGGAGGAGGAACAAGCAATCTCCATCCCTGGCACAGGGCAGCCAGGAATCTGCCATGGCTGGCAGTCCAGTACCACTGGGTGCCTTTTTCATTTTGCTTTTAGCTGCCTTTTTATGTGCAGATACAAACATGCACACTGGCACTCAGAACAGGCATCTTTAAAACTCTGGGTTTTGGCAACATGAAGGGAATGAATGATCTTCACAACAACACTGACGTGGCCAGAGGGAGCAGGGTAGCTGTGACTCTGTGTTCGGACTGATCTGGTGGATCTGTCCATCTTTTGAAAAGGTGTATATGCCATACTGTCATTAAGTGCAACCATCTGATAGTAGTTAAAATAATGTGTGCAACTCTGTACTCAAAGAATAGGTACCTAGCTCAGGCAGCTGCCAAGCTTTAGGCCAATTTTCATGCAGAAAGGTAAATCTAGAATTAAAAAATAATCCTCTTTTTCTGAAAAAAAATTTGGTTGCATAATGGTGAGTGTGGTGGTGAGATATACATGTTCTCACAAGAAATTTGTGGTAAGAAGAGAGTCAGTTTTGAATGAAGTGAAATAAATTCATGTTCTTGCGTAAGTACCAAGAATGTTGTTGATTCTATTCACCAAAATTTGGACCTCTTCCTGAGAAGCCCAGCAGAAATGTTCATCTAGTGCAGAAAGCACAAGGATTTCTGTGTGTTTGTGCTTGCTATGTCCTGCCTCCACTACACGTGCATTTGTATGCTTTGTGGTAGGCATGAGTCTTCAGGAGGGACTGGGATGGAAAGGGAGCACATGCCAGCACAGAGTGTACAGAGGCACGTGGTGCACCCGGCAGAGCAGACAACTGGAGGGTGTTGGTGCATTTGTCACACCGGCCACAACGCCAGCTTCATCGATTGCTGTGCCTCAGGGCCGCACAATGCTGCCTCCAGCAGAGGCAGTTGGCTCGACAAGTGGGACACGAGGTTGGCCCAGGGCACTTCACTGCACCTCCTCTGCAGCAGGCCCGTCACCAGCCAGCCAGAACTAGGATCTGGGTGGGAAAGTTTACACAAAAGAAGCAAGGGGGGCTTTCCTGGAGGCTTTGCTTTCATAAACCCACCACTCCTCCTCCCCTAGACTGATTTGTTTGTTCAGGCTCGGTTGCCTCCAGCAACGCATTATGAGTGCGAACTATGGTGTATCCTGGGAGACCTGCAGGATTTTGAGCTGTCTCCAAGGAGGGAGAGACACAAAGGCATTTTGCTCTGTTGACGCAGTTGCATGTGCATTGTTCCCCTTCTTTGAGTGCTGGTGTGCCTCTTTGGCAAATGCTGTAATTGGACTGCACAGTCTTCATCCTGCATCTTTGTCTCAGTGAGTAGATTATACTTTTCTTGGTAAAGCCACCAAACTGCACTGCTTTAAAGGCTGTATTTGAAAACATGCTTAGCTGAAGAGGTTTCAGCAGAGCTATGTACTTATTGTTGCACACACAGATCAGTCCTTGCTGATGGTAGACCTCAGGCCTCCAGGGTAAATCTGGCCTTAAGATAAATACAGATTGTATCACGCATGAGCAGTTTTCCGTGATTTAGCATGGCTGCAAAGGCAGTGATGGCACAGTGACATGGATTAACAACATGGGTATGTACTCAGGGCTCTGACATCTCTGCTAAAATCAATGCCACTGCAAATTCTTTAGATATAAGAAGTGTTACGAGAACTTCCCCATGATGTGATCAAACTCTGCAGGTATGCTTTTGATCTCTGCTTGGTTTGAAATTACAGGACAGCTTCAGTTCCTTTGGCTGTTCTGGGTCCCAGGCTTGCAGGGACCAGCCTATGTGCCACAGCACAGTTAAAACATCATGAAGAGCATTTGAGTTCCTGATTAGTCAAGTATGTGTCCAGAGATGGACAGCATCAGATGAACTGATCTCCCATAAAGGTCAAGGCAGTGTAGCTAAGAGAGGTCAGTGCTCCAGCAGATAAGGCATCATCACCAGCTGGCATCTCAATAACAGAGCAGAGGCAATGCACGAGGGTTTCCATGACAGTGATGCTGTTGGTAATGGGGGGTTATTGAGAGGGCAAGGGAGTTAAGGAAATGCAGAGCAGGTTTTTTGAGTGAGATCTACTTTCACCAGGTGATTCAGTTGCCAAGACTCAGATGTTAATGAGTGGTGACTGAGGCTTCAGCCCTGTCCTCTGTCCCCCTGCCAAGCTGCTCCAGGTCTGACAGAGGCTGGGGGACTGCTGGGGCAAAAGGGTGAGCTGTGCTCTGCTGAGATTGACAGTCCAGCTGCATCCACAGAATAAAACCAGTTTGTCTCGCATGTCCGTACAACCCAAACCTGAACTAATGGAGCAAACAGGTGTGAAAGGAGAAGGGTTTTGCCAGAGCCAGTAGGCCCTTGTCTGCTGGATAAAAAGAAAAGCAGGTCAGTAGAAATCAACACATCCCTTATCAGATGCCAGGAAGAAGAGTCACTCTTCAGTGAGCAAAGGCACTTGTGGTTAACCTGTTAATTCCTGGATCGTTCTCAAGTCAAACTGCATGGGACCAGGATCCAGGAGGCTTTTCCTGCTAGACCTGGAAACCCAGCTCATTTGCCTCTCGATATCTTTCTCCAGGGAAGAAGTAAGGGGGAAGAAAATACAAGGACAGATGACTAGGCTATACTTTTTCTGCATTTGGATTATTTCTTAGTGAACAGCTTTAATCCCCATGCTCCAGCCCATCTCCTGCTTTACAGGAAAGTTTCAAGGTGGCTCTTGAGCCCCCCAGCTGCCAGTGTTCTAAGAAATGCTCTTTAACCCACACAGTCCCTTTTCCCTTCCTTCACTTTAGGATTTTCTCTCTTCCTGCCCATGCTTTCTCTTCTGGGTGCTGCTCTACTTCTATTTGTTTCCAACTTAAAGTAACTTAAATGCTTAAAAGCTTTGATGCCAGTGGCATCACCTTGTTTCTAGTGGGTGACCTGCTGCATCCTGCATTCCCTTCTGGCAGGGAAGGGAAAATGGGTAAAGGGACGGTCATTCCCCTTTACTTAGCAGAAGGCCCTTCTGCATGCAGAAGAATGTCTTCATAATCTATTTCAGAACTTAAATTTCTCTTTGTTGACTGGGTAATTTAAGTAGCACTGTTGCAAAGTAATGAAGTAATAGTAATCTTTGAGAGAATACATACCAATTCTAGCAGTAGCTAATGCTTTACTGGAGTGTCCTGCAGTGTCATTTAAATTGCATCAGTGACGATCATTTCTGCACCTTACAGGAATCTGAAGCTGCAATATTTCCCTAGACATTCTCTATTTTGTATGTTAGGAGTTTGACTCTTACACCTGGATTTCTACCACTGCATTAAAAAACGTGTATTATCTTTAAAACTCAATTTTATGGATGAAAATTTTGTGGATACTTTCATTTTCAAACTTCATTAAATCATTCCCCCACCCCTCAAAAAAAGAATCTTTATTTTCTATACTCAAACACTGTGATGCTAGTCCTCACTTAAATTAGCATAAATTGGGAAAATGCCACTCAAGTTGATGAACAAGTTTTGGAGACAACTAGTCTCTATGCTTAACATCATAACCACCTAGAGTCCCCATGCAATCGTCTAAAGAGACATACAATACAGCTAAATTTGGGTTCTTGTGCCATTTTTAATCTAATTGCCTAGTAATCATCAGGAAGTAAATATTCCTCACTATCTTTCCTGAAAAGTTTAAGACCTTAACACTCCCTTTATATTCCTTTAGTTTTTTGTTTCAAAAGCCTTCAATACAAAAATATCACAGTTCTGTTTGGAAAATGCAGTATAAGCCAGTTTCCATATTGACAAAAGGAGAGATGTTCAAAAAGAGGAAAATACTGTGGTGAATATACAGATGCTGCATCTGCCAGTACAGTTTACTTTAAAGTAATTTTCAAGTCAACACTTCTCCAAAACAGTGAACAAATGGTAAAAATGGTGAAAATAAAACTTCTGTTAAAAAATAACTGCTAGAATCACTAAGGCAATGAACTATGGCCATGGCATGTTTTGTGCTATCTCTCTGTCTTCTGTGATGATTGGCAGGACTGTTGAGCTCTATAAGGATAAAGTAATTTTTAATTCCTGTGATGAGGTAAGATGGTGCGAACAGTGAAGATCCTCCAACATAATTTTCTACTCTATGTTTTCTCCCACAGAAATTTGAATACAAAGGTTGCCTTTATCAACTGCATGATTTTTTTTCCCCCCTCAGCTTCTCATACTTTATAATTTGGCTATGAATTTTAAAGAATGGAGCAGAGATTAGAAATTAGCACCCTTTGTGTCCTATTGAAAGCATATCAACCCCTCCTCCTTAGACACTGCAGAATTCCTTGCTAATAAGACTGACTGAACAAGTCTTCATTAAACTGCATGTTGCTGGGGTGGAGAATTTATTTGTCTCCATCAGCCATTCAGACCATGACCTGGACAAATCAACCATGATGCCTCAGATGTGAAAAGCCTTTGTTCAGCTTCTCACGTTCTTAACACAATTAGTAGCTCTGCAACTCATCCCTTTGTCCAAGGTAGAGTCACTCTGTCCCTCACTGTAACTACTGGTCCTGAGGTAAGTCACTCGGAGCATTCCTCAAGTGATTCAGTAGAATGTGATTTTAACCATGTAACTCCCAATCCCATGGAAATGAGTGGCAGATGAGGATGAAGCTAGTTACACCCAGTTAGCATAGTCATTCTGTACTGTCTGTGCTGGCAACCTAATAGGAAAAGTAACTGGACAAAATTTCCTCTAAATTGGTGTAAAGAAACCGATTTATGCAATATGCCTGTCATTAAGGTGGCTGAGGCTTTTCTCAGCTTCCAAACACTGTGGTCC
This sequence comes from Dryoscopus gambensis, assembly GCA_013389985.1. Classification (NCBI taxonomy): domain Eukaryota; kingdom Metazoa; phylum Chordata; class Aves; order Passeriformes; family Malaconotidae; genus Dryoscopus; species Dryoscopus gambensis. Next base: position 99,953 of record WEIT01022861.1, on the reverse strand, counting down.
AGATATTTAGGATCTCTTTTTTCAACCAGGAGTAAGTTACAATAGGTATGACTTTTGTGTAACATGGCAGAATACACGAGTCTTTCATGAAAAATCACCTTCCACTTGAAGATACAGTTATTATAAATGATACAAATAAAGGAGACAGCTTTCTGTAATAGTCATTAAAGGCTTAGGAGCTGTTTCACAAATACGTAACTCCTTGAGCATGTCAGAGTTTGCTTTGCTCCAGAAGAATGAAAGACCAGAGTTTTAAGCTGTGTTACCTCCTCATAAATCCTGAGGATCATGCGGTTACTTTGGCACTGGTTTTGCTGCCTCTTCAAGGGTCTCTGTTCTCTTCCATGTTACTGCACTGGAGAAGTGGTATGATTTCCACTCATTTTGGTCAGAATTTCAGATTTTTTGCCTCAGGCACTGATTGAAGCCTTTCTCTCTTATGTGCCTGAAAGTCACAAGGTAGTGGAAGAATGCAGCAGATGACTGACCCAGGGTCAGCAGGTGAACCAGGATGCTCTCTCTTTCTGTCTATGCATATAATTATCTATATTTCTATATATGTGTGGGTGTGCATGTATACGTACTCTTATTTGTAAATTCTTGCAGGACTTCAAACAAAAATCTCTGTTGTGTTTTTTGTTGGAAGGGATGGGTGAACATCAGACCAACCCAACAAGTGGCTCTTCAGTCAGACAGGTCTTAACAGTGCCCTGTGTTCCCCCTGGCTTCCTTACCCACCCCATCCCTGTCTATGCACACAGATTGCTTCACAGCAGCAGGAGAAATGTTTTCTGTCAGCTGGAATCCAACCAGGATGTGAGGAAAATAGCATTCTCAGACACTTCTGAACCAGCCTTGTCTTTGGGGCACAGAGCTCCTGCCTACAGCTCGGAGTCGGAGAAGGGCTTGGTCACTTGTGATAGGAGATGCATCTGAAGGGATCCATTTCAAATGGATTTAAATGACAGACATGGTTAGAACACCCTTAGGGGTGAACTTCGCATCTCTGAGAGTTCTGGACCAGTGGGACAGTGGTCTGTGACCTGTGAACTTCTCTACACATATTTCTTCTCACAGACCTTAAATACTTATTGGCAAAATGCTGCTTCAGGCATGTGGAAATATGTAACAAGCAGGAACTCGTCGGAGACCATGTCTCCTAGATTTCCCAGGTATCAGTGGGTTTGGCTCTTCGTATGTTCAGTCATGAGAAGTTGTATCTAGCTCTGACTAGTGCCTAGATTATTCCATGTGTTATATAGCTGAGGAGTATCTGCTTTTCAGTTAATCTTTTCTCCTAACACATTTTGATGCCTTTCATTCTCTATGTGTTTTTTTTTTTTTTGCTTTGATTATACCCTCACCTAAACAATCTTGTCCTGCCAGGATGATAACCCATTCTGGACTACTGAGCTTTAATTTTGCCATCTTTTCCTCCCAAGAAAAGGATCCTGGAATAGCAACCATTCAAAATTCAGTGGCTGCAAGATCAGTGATAAACACAAGCCAGATGCTGCGGACCAAGGATTGTATTCAGCCTGGGCTTGGTTCCTTCTGTCTTTCTCAATGGCTGCAGGATGAATGCAGGCCAGCAGTGACAAGATACTGCTCAAGAGCAAGTCCTTATCTGTTATCTATGCTTCAAATGCCTCAGGAAACAGATTTGAAACAGACTTTCATACAGCTTTCATATTTTGAAAGGATGATGGGAATAAAAGAAATATGAATATGAGGTGTGAAATTAGACCTTCTCAGGGATAGCTGGGAGAATTTAGAGACTCCTCAGCGATTTGCTCTGCAATGAGATCCATTAGGCTGCTGAACAGGCCTCAGCAGTAAAAGGTCCATTGGTTAGCTATCTACAACACTATCTGCCAGAGAGGGATCAAACATCCAAAGGACAATCTTGGAAGTGGTGAACTAGACACACAATATTTATCAGCTGGTTTTAGTTTTTCTGTAGAGGTTGTTGGAAAGGTATTGTGCCACACTGGATTTTGACTGAGCTTCCATCAAGGTCCAAGGTGGGGTTTTGACAGACTGGACCCAAACTGGCACTGGCAGGGTGGGTAGGATCCTTCTCTAACATGAGAGACATGAAACTCTGGTTGAGCTCTTGTGTAAAGAAGAACGGAGTTGAACTTGGGTTTCCCACAGCCAAGCAGAGGGTGAGTTACCAGCTTAACAGGCATTTGGAGTGAGTTTATCCTTTACATTTTTCACAGAGGCTGTTGAGAGTTTTTGAGACATTCATCTTAGAGATAATAACAGCTCTATAGTGCATGTATTTTTTGGAAAGCAGATTTTATTTCTTTCCCCTGATTCTATCTGATTCTATCCCCAATTTGAGTTAATTAATGTGCACATTGTAAAAGGTTTTTTTTGTATTAGACAAAAGGGCAAGGGGCTACGACCTCGTGAGGAAAAGCTGTTTCCTGAGAAACAAGCTTGCTTCAGTATGTCTGTGACATCCCAGCACCCCGTGCAGTGCTCTGTCATGGTGGCCAGATTAATTATGGACCCTAATTGGAAACAAGAAACAAAAGAGGGAGTCTAGGGAAAGATGACTTCATCTCCCTGCTCATCTTACATTACTGTTCCACACAGAAAGATTGTGGCAACAGACAGAACAGCAAACAAAGTTAACTACATAGAGTTTTCCCTTGGCTGAGGAGAGGAAGGATAGAAGGAGAAAAGGAACACTGTTCACCTGGAAAGTCACAAGAGCAGCTCTCAGTTTTCATCCTTTCCAGCCAGCATGTTTGTTTAAGCCCACACCTTTAAAAGTTTTTGTTCAAGCAGTTTGTCCTTAGGCTAATTTCTCCGTCTCGTTCTGCTTTAGCCTCAACTTGCTATAAGCCTGGGAATTTTTAGCCTCTGTGAAAGAAGCTTTTTCTTACACTGATAGAGAGCACCCTGTCTGCTACATGCAGTTGTTACAACAAGGTGTGGGAGGGAAGTGAGGCATGGCAGTGTTGCATAAGGGACAGCTTCATGGTTGGCAGACTAGGGGGGATTACAAAACAAATGTTTGGCTCTTCCATTAATTATCTAATTTCAGATGAGTAGTATAGGCTCAAATTTGCAAAGGCCTAGACAGAGAGGCTGGCACAAGGATGGCATGTGGCCATTCCTAATTTACTAGTTGAATTGTTTTTTTCTGAGGAAAGACATCTAACCACTGATTCTGACTCCTTGCCTATCAACACAAATATATCCCTCTGGTAAGGCAGTCGCGTCTCTTCTGCAGGCTGGCAGGCATCAGCTTTGCTGCATCCTGTTTGGCACCTTTCCCACATGAAAGACTCACGTGGTTGTCCCTGCAGTCCCTGATCACATAGTCATTCATTCCATCACCTACCCTCGCCCCCTTTCATCATTTAATTCACAATCACCATTGTACCAACACCCAGAAGTCATAGCTTGGCCTTTCCTTTTTGGTTCTGCATGCTGTCACACTCCACCATTCAAACCATAAAGCCATTTACCTTCTGTGGTTAATTTCGTGTACCTAAAATTATTTCTATACTGATATAATTTAATGGGTAAATGGCAAATCAATAATTTTTCTGTGAGCCAGAGACTTTTTGGCGTTACTTCCCAATTATCTAGATAACTTTGCCTTCAAACAATCTGTCTGTTTACCTCAGTGTGTCACAGTATCTCATGTATTTTTTTTTCTACATAGTAACCAGTAAGGGGAAATGAGAAAAACCTGAATAACCCTAAGAATGTCACAGTGAAGCAGAAGGATGTTAGCTGTTTCTCAGAGGCACTGACAGATTGTTCCTGTGATTTTCAGTCTTACATCTGAACTGCTTGGGGCAGAGGTGAAGGCAAGGAAAGAAAAAAATACAGGCTAAAACAGGACATTTGGGAATACCTAGAGGTGTATTTGGCAGGTGGAGCACTCTGTGTTGGTGGACCTGGCTGTTTGGTAGGTAGGTTGGGTCTCCTTCTCCTTCCTTTTGTGGCAAGAACCAGCAAGAACTTCCTGCATCATTAACTCTAATTCTTGCTATCACAAATTGACATATCCTGTTATTGCTGTCATAAACTTGTCTTGCTTGGTGTTTAAAAACAGGTGGTCTATTCCTTTCACTTTCCATCTGTAAGACTGCCCTGGAATCTCGTATCCTTCCAGCGATCAGAAACCACCCTGGAATTTATGTCCTTCAGTTTGAGAGAGACTCATGTATATGACTGAGAAACATAGGAAAATGTTTCCAAGGAGATTAGAAATGACTGAGTGAGTTCTTTAAAATGTGGTAGGTGCTTTGCGTTTAAAAGTTATCTCTATATTTACCCAGCCTGGAGTAAATCCAAAACAGGTCACCTGAGAGGACAAGAGGAAATGCCAGTCTTAAAGCCAGTTGGTGACTGAAGAGTTAACGGGACACAGTGGTTCCGCTGCTGACACGGGGAGCAGCCTGCCGCATTCCTGCAAGGTGAACAGCTGAAATGTTTGGCAGTTTGGTTTAGTTTCGCCAAAAAAGCCAACCAACCAA
>WEIT01022861.1:50766-94843 GCA_013389985.1 Dryoscopus gambensis | reverse complement strand
CTTCCTGCCCCGGCGCCCGCAGCCGCGGGAGCACGGCCGGGGCACAGCCAGCCCCCCGAGCGCCGAACGGGAGGGACCCGAGCCCCGGGTGAGTGCAGCCGGGACGGGATCCGTTCATCTCGGCCGCCTGGGGGTAGTTTTTTTTGCATCGGTGGGAGGAGGAGGAGCGCATAAACTTCTTTTAGAAGCAAGGTACTGCAGCAGCCGGGCCGGTGCGCGCCTGGGCAGGCGGAGGGATGGCTGATACTACAGAGAGAGGAGATTGGGAGAAACATCTCCAACCCGTGAAGTCCAAGGGAACCTCCAACACGATATTATTGACTTGGGAAAGTTTTATTTACAGGCAGAGTTTGATGCTGTGAGCGCTGCTGGTAGGATGAGGCAGAGAGTTGACGTTTCGTCCCCTCAGAACAAGTGATTAAAAAGAGAATTTTAAGTTGTATGTATGCAACTAAATCGGCATTTGATGTCCTCCTGTGCCTTATTCATAGCGCCCACTGCGCTGCTACGAGCGCACCGTGTTGTAGAGCCGAGGAGGATGTGGGGGAGGAGGGTGGTTTGGTTCGTGAACTTTCGTGGGAGGTTATTTCTCTTGTGATCAGGGGGAGGAAAAGTTGGCTGTTTCTCCGTAGTAGAAGATAAAATGAAACATACGAAAAGAGCTGTATTAATCTTCTCCAAATGCTGCTGAAAGGATAATGGAAATCTGTGTCTGTGCCCACTGAGGTGTTCAAGAAAGGGAAGGTTTGGAAGCAGGTTTTGCTGTGAGATTAACAGCTCTGAGCTGCTCTGTATAGAATTTCAGTGGGTGAGTGAGCAATTCAGATTCGTCAAGGCTGCATTGTTAGGGGACTTCAGTGCCTCGGTATTTGTTGAAAGCACAAGCAGTGCATTGCCCTCGTGTGTGCAGGAATAGGCAGCTGGATTTACACAAAAGTGTACACTGGGAACCGAGTTTTGAAGTGCAAAAAAAGCAAAATTCAGCTAAGTTGTGCTCTGTAAGAGATGATAATGTGATGGAAAATATTTTATTTCCTCTGTTATTTTCAATGTCATTTAGTACTGCAGTGTCATTATGCCTAGGATCATGTATGTCTGAGTACTTAGAGAGCAGGTTGTGTGAGGACATCCTCGCAGATATGTTTGTATTTGGCCTCCTGAGTATCAGTCTGGGTTTCTTTGTAACTTGAATTTTTCATTTTTTACAGCCAGTTCCAAAATGCTCAATTTGACATCAACTCTCCACACCTAATTTAGTTTTATTAATACTTTTCTGTGAGGGAGCAGCACTAAAATTCATTCAGCTGTTTTGAAATTCATCACACAACAGGGGAGTGAGATGGAGGTGCTTAAATAACCATTGCTGTATTTTTTTCCCATGCAGATTAAAAGGTCAAAAAGCTTTAAAGTGATAGCTGGAGCTTCTGCATATCACAAACCATAGCACCTGACTTAGTTCCTGTGAGAACTAGAATAATCTCACCTGCCTAAAGCACTCCTGTGACTTCACTGAGCAGAGTTTTTCATAAATCAGTTCAGTGGTTAATTGCCTCTGCATGGTTTTTAATCTCAGTTTCTCCATGTTGCCTACCAACTACCAGATATCACTTATTAGATCACAGCAATCTTTCTTTTCTACTTTTCTGTGTAGGTGCTTACAGACTGATTGTTCCTGAATCTCCCACAGAGACGGTTGAATAGGTTGAGCTTTTGTCTTTTGCTGTGTGGTAGAGTTTTTATTCCTTTATATTGTTGTGAATCTTTTCTGAATAGTCCTCAGTTTTTCTATGTTCCTGAATTCTGGACAAAACATCAGGTTTCACCAGGAATCAGACCATGCTACATACACAAGTGAAATTATTTCCCTTCTCCTTCATACTTTTCTTTCCTAAATACTAATATTATATTGGTTCCTTTAATCTCCAGATCACATCAGAGGTGATAATCATCCAAATCTTTTCCAGACTCACTGCTTCCAAAGGTGCCATCCATCCCATAATGTTGTCTGCTTCCCTGTGACCATCCTTACCTGAGTGAAATGCATCATTATCCCTAAGTACTTACTATTGAACATACCATTTATGGTAAAACACCTTTACAGTCAACAGTAAATGAGGTACACAAATTTATTTCCATCTATGTGTCTCCTACTGGCTCCATGTAGCAAGAAAGGCTCCCTTTTGCCACTTCAGCAAAATTGCTGCTTGCAGGATACAGGAGTTCTGCTTTACATGTCTTTTATCTGCTGCATCGTGCAAGTGCAGACATCTGACAAATATATTCACTCAGTAGTGAAATCTGCTTGGCATCTGGCCATCCATGGGCAGACAGAGCAATACCCCCTTTCCAGGTGGTCCCTTGTTAGGAAATGAATGAAGTAATGTAAATGAAAAGAATCAACCTGAACTTTCTCCTTCCTAAATTTAAGCTGAACTCTAGAGCTCTACCAAAGCTGGAAGCTGTTCATTTGAGCTTATTGTCTGTTTTGCAGCTGCCTCAGCATGTACAGGTTCCAGCTGGGACCAACAGAGAATCACTGAAATGTTGTCAGGAATGCTGATCCAGGAGTCTCTCTGTCCTGACCTGAAGTTCATATACTCTCATGAGAGCTCCTGTTCTCAAGAGATTTTCAGCCTCCTTTGCAGGCCAAAAAGACAATGAAGAACACTCAGACTTTGGTGTACTTATATAAATTTACTGTTTACAAATTGTTGGAGTGGGCAGCTGCTGCAGGCCGGATCCATGTTCTTCCAGCCAAATTAAAAGTAAAGCTGCTCTTGGGTGAAAAGGGAATTGCTTTGTCTGCTTGACATTGTTTCCTCAATTTCTGTACCCAAGCAGTACAGTGAATAAGAAGGGAAATAAGAAGGTAAGAAGAGAAATAAGAAGATAATAATTGATCTTTTTTCTTTTTCCATCAAAGATCATTAAGAAGAAAGTCTTGCCTATCACGAAAGCAACGAGAACTTTTCAGTTTGGACAGTGAGACTCAGGTGTGGGTTATGAAAATCTGCATACTCTAGAGCTACATGTATGTACAGAAACTCAATGCTGAAAGCCAAAAGTTGGTGAAAGCCTACAGGATTCCAGTAGCTGCCCTCCTGTTAAACTCTACCCTGTGTTTACAGAGGATAGTGCTGCCAAAGCTGTCTGTATTTATTCTTTGTGTTGGGAAAGTGTTGCCACTTCCATTGAACGACTTTCTAAGGGTTCCTGGTGTAGCATGCTGTGCTGGAGAAGCAGATAAAATACGTAGAATTAGTTCTTGCCTTATGTTAAAAGTTGCAAATCATCCACTCAACATCCTTGATCAGTCAGGGCTTCCTGTGAAATGACTATAGCCAGGGACCTCCCGTGTTTTCCCCACGACTTCTGGTGGACCCCGAAGGATGCCGGTTCCCGGCACGCAATGCTTTTAACGTGTTGGGTGCATGTTGTTTTGATCTAGTTCAAATTCCGTAATTAGTGCCCAGGCTTGTCGGTACAAGCCGGTGCTGCGGAGGAGCCTGTCGCGAACGCCGGCCCGCGNCCGGCGGCCGGGGACGGGCAGCCTGGCGGGGAGGGCAGCCCGCTCACCCCGCTGCTGTGGCAACGCGCCGGGAATGCCTCTGGCTCAGCCGTCCCCGGCCCCGCTCCGCAGCGCCCGCTCTGCAGACAGCTCCATTGTCTGCCGGACAGTTGTCTTTCCATCGGCTTCCAGCGAAATAGCCTCTTCCCGAAGACAAAAGGCTCGGCACAAAGAGACTGAACAGGGCTAAAAGTTTAAAGGGGAAAGAAATATCCCCTTAATTTATGTTTTAACTGTAGGGGAGAGAGGAGAAAAATAATTCTGGCTTCTCCTAAGTGATAGTTGGTGAAGGAGGAGAGGGGTCATAACTAGGTTTTGTAGGGATTTGGTAATTGCTTCCTGATGCATCTTGAAACTATTTGCAAGGAGACTGGCTCGCCCACAGGACTATGGCATGGTTTTTATCCCTGCACAGTCAGGCTGCTGACATCTGACAACTGATCAGATCATGTAATGAGAGATCTGGATTTCAACTTGCTTTATGGATGAACCAATTCTTATATCCAAAATCATCAGCAGAGTTGACTCCAAGAAACAGTTTTGTTTAGATCCAGCTCAGAGAGCTCAAGCACAGATTTGCCGAGTGTCAATAGGTACCTTGTCTTCTAGAATTTCCCCCTTATGTTGTGGTGCGGTGATGATGGAGAAATTTAGGGGGGAGGATACTGCTGAGTTGGTAAATACAGGATTTAATCTTGTAAGCTGTCAGCATTTCTAGAGCATTAAAATTCTGGTTCAAATAAACACACTCCTAGTACATTCTCTTTTCTTGTCTCAAGCAGAAACATGCTTTCATTAAGCCAATTTGAAGGCAGAATTCTCCTTCATGACTTCAGCTGCTCATTTGTGTGGTTCTGAACAAAGTATACAAGAAATGCCATTTCATGTGAGAAGTTAAATTCAAACCTTTCCATAGGGTGCATATCCTTGTCCACATGACTGGCCTTTTTGTTTCCACCATTTGACCTTGATATGACCTAGATGAGTGGTACAAATCTGCAAACTGTAGAGATGCAGTGCAGAAGATCAGAGTACATTACATTCCTAAATGCCTTTAGATATTTCTTCTGGACTTGTTAACCCAGTGGAAGTCTTCTGGTGGTACTTTCTCATCTGACAGCTATTTCTGACATTTTATGTAAGTATTTTATCCACCATATCCAAACAGACCAGTGGACAAAAAAAATTTCCCCCACCTCTATTGTCATACCATACTAAAACAATTTTTCAGCACTATCTCATGAAGAAAAAAAAATCTCTTTTCTTAGGACATGATCAGCTTAGTTCTTGAAATGTTAGAATAGACTGCTCACCAGTGAACTGAGTACTCATTCTTGTCCATAGCAATGTTGTTCTTCCAAGGTAACTTGTGTCAAATTTCCTTCACCAGCCAGTGCCACTTTGTAAGATACTGCTTTCGGATATTTTAATTACCCATTAGGTGTTGCCCATTTATTTCTTGAATGTTCATTGATCTTTTTGTAGGAATACATTAAAAGATATATTTTATAATCTGAGTACCTTTCGTTTAAGCTCAATGAAGTCCTTATCTTACTATCCCATGTTCCTCAATTCTCTAATCGCTGTTGTTTCCTTTGGGCAGACCTCAGTTCTTTCAGGACTCTTCTGCAAAATCTCACATGGCCCTTCAGAAAGCTGAGCTTTGTTTACAGGGCACAGCAGCTGTGGGGGCCCTGTTGTTTTCCTTCACATTGGTCACATTCTGTGCTCAGCTCTTGTCTCTCTGCCGCCACCAAACCAACTACATAGTTTAGTGATAGAGGCAGTAAGGCTTCCTATCACACTGTCCACCCCTTTTCTTTTTTTTCCTCCCTAATCTTGTCCTGTACTCTGAAGAGATCTGTTAGGTCTCTTCCACATTTCAAGATGCGTGGTCACCTTTTGTAGTAAAAGTCCTTGGGAGACTTTGCAGCCTGCTGCTCTCCAGAATTTAGAAGGAAAAGCTTGAAATACCTATATTTCTTACCTGTGTAACAACCCTCACTCATTTTGATGTATGAAAGCCTGTAGGACTCAGTATCAAATGCACTGTACAAGGAAGTGTGCTGTGGCAAAAAGGGGTATTCAAAGTGTCAGTACAGTGGGAAAGTGTGGAAAACCTGAGAATACAAGGCAGCAGCCCATTTCCATGCTCTACTAACAGTAGCTGAGCCACTATCTCACCAAAGGGTGGGAAGGAAGAGAAAACCCTGCTGCTGTCCACATGAATAGCAAACATGGGCTGGTAGCATGGGGCCTGGGCTAGCGGTTAGGAGACGTGGTCTTATTCCCAGCCACGCCTCTCCTCTCCAGCAGAACGTCCATCACACTTACACTCTGAACTTCAATTTCTCCATCTATATAATGGGCATATATTGGCTCTCTTCCATAAAATTCCATTTCAAGAATGCAGAAGTCTTTCCATTTAGCTTTCTGTGGTGTATTTTGTACAGGGATTGTCCTGACACTATCAGAGCTCCACCCTATCCAGCCCTTGTACCCTGCCTAATTCCTACTTCTACTACCTCAGGACAGAAATTTTCAGAATTCCCTGTTCCTCTGCACTCTGCATTCCCATCAAAGGAATGGTGAACATAATTTGGGGATGAAACAGGACACACAGCTAAGACTAGATGATGATGAGGGTTGTTAACAATGAGAAAAGAAATCAGTGAGTCTGAGAAGTTACTCAGGACTAGCATATAGAAATTTGGACCTTGTATACTCTGTGTTTTTTCCCCAGCCAGAATTGTAGCTTGGATTGAAGATGCATGTTAAAGATGGAAAGATGGGAAGTTACAATCCGCACAGAGGACAGAAGTATGGGTTTCTTCTTCACTTCTCACCGCACTGCTGTGGTAACATAATGAGTTACATCTTTCCATTCATTCTTCATGTGCGGGTCTCTTTTGCTCAAACTCTCACACTTAACAGAGGCCCATGCGTTCTGTTCACTGTAATCACACCAGCGTTGTCCAGGGGAGGGAGGAAGAAATTGCTTGTTGGATCATTTCTGTTTGGCTGCTTCTGTGGAGTGACCCTGAATAATCTCGTGTACCGTGGTGGCTACACATACACATACAAAAAGGAAAAACAAAACTCCAAATGACATAAGATAGGCAGCAGCCCAGTATTTGGTTCTGTTGATTTCCTGCAATTGTGAGTAGCTGCACAACAGCTGGAGTTTTATGGTGGGAGCCTGGACTGGTTGTGCTAAGGGAGTCTCAGGCTGGAACAGATGACTGTGGAAAAGGGGGAATGGCCTCATCAATCAGAGCAATATATCGTAAATGGAGTCATTCTGTCATAACAGCCTGCCAGGCTGGTTGACAGCTGCCTTGAGGTTGGAGATGACATGCTGATAACACCACGGGATGATAACAAGACTCTCAGACTTGGGCAGAGGGCTGTATAGCAGGACCATTAATTGAAATGTATTTGGATGAACAAGCTGACAAGTTTTCTGCCTTTCTCCCTCTTTGGGAGTCCTTTTGTTATATGTATACAATGGGTGAGCTGGGTAAACTCTGTTAGTTTCCAAAGTTGGCTGAAGTTGTTGATGGTACAGTTGTGCTCGTCAGACTGGCAGAGCAGGCATGAACTCTGGCACTACAGCCACGCTTTTCTAAACATTCTCCAAGACAACCCCTGTAGCATCACCTTTTTTTGGATGGGCAAAAACTGAGATCAGTGTCACTGTAAAGGAGGCTGAAGTTAGGTTATCAGTAGAGGGAATATTTCTTCTTACTACCCTATCTCAGGCCTGTATCTCTAAATTGTCTTGCTCAACATATATCCAAAACACATCTTTAAAGGCCTTAAGAGGTGAAAACTGACAATACAGCATCCTGACTCAACCCTGCAACCACCCAGTATGAATTTTGGAGATAATAACAGAACAATAACCAAATAAAGTGGTGCCTATCTGACTGTAACAAGCATGTTTCAGGATCTGTTGCTGCAAGCATTTGCTTTCCAAGGTCTTGGTAAGCCTTTTTCACTTGCCTCCAATATTTTATGGTGGAATCCTCCTTGCCTGTAAATAATGTGGGCAGTACCCTGTTTCTCAGCCTGTGGGAGGAACAAAGACAAAGCAAAAACTCAGCATTTCTCCTTGCAGTTCACAGCCAGTCTGGTATGTAAGCATTGAGCCTTAGTTGTTTACTCCAGTTTCTCCACCTTTCTCTTTGTTCTCATCCAGATACACCTGCTTGCAACAAAGAACTACCTTGACACACATGAGTTAAGTTTTGCTCAGCCGAGGGCCACAACTTCTACTGTCTCCAATTATTTTATTTCCTACAGTAGCTCCCTTGCTTATTCCCTCTATCCTATATGGTTCCTAGAAAGCCCACAAGCTTTCACATGACTTACCATAGCCTATTTATCAAACACACATGACAACAGCCATTAACACTTTCCATTACATCAGTTTTTTTGCTTTGCTACAGAGAGAAAACTCGTGGAGCAGAGGCCATAAACTGCTAGCTGAAGGTCACTTAGACAATCACATGGTTCAGATTAGCACCTAAGACTTTTGCAACCCATTCCTGTGTCATATCCTTTGCATCATCCTGCTTCTCAGGCAACTTTAATTAATATTTTTTGTTGAGGGTGTGGGTGTTGAGCTGGCAGGTGCATCTTCAGTGATAGCTGTGTGGGTCAGGCACTGCACATAGATCAGGCTGTCCTTTCTGTTTTCCCACACTATTTCCGGCCAGTTGCCTTCAGTCCTTTCTGTTATGTGTCAAAAATCCCTCCAAAATTAAAAAAAAAAAAAACAAATTCAGATACACATGGCTTTGTTATAGCTCTTCTCACCTTTGTACTGAGCACTTCACCTGTTAGCTCATAAAACTTCCCTGTAGCCTGGAGCTCACATATGCTTTGAGTGAAGAAGAACTGGCCAAACTGGCTGCTCTCCTGCAGTTACATGGTCTTCTCTGCATTTTAAACAGAAAATGTTTGCATAACAAGCTACAGGGGTGAAAAGTATTAGCATTAGGCAAAAGTCGAACACTGCTATCTTCCATAATTTATAGCTGCATATCAGCTGTGTTTATGAAACACATTTGTCTTTACAGTTCATCAGCTAACTAAATTATTAAAATACATAACTGAAATTGAAGTTTCCACAGAATCTTACATTGGAAATTCCTAAATGGGTCTTTGGAGTTTTTTTAAATATAAGCAGTGATGTAACTTGTAAATCATTTTGATATTGCTCAGAGTAAAGGTAGTGTGTAAACATGAGATTACCTCTGGACCGGATGACCTGAGATATGTAGACATATCTAGCAGACAGGATGTGAGCTGCTGACTTGATATGATATAAGACTTGATCCTGGAAATGCCTTTGGCACAGGAATGAGGAAGTTAGTGCTACTATTTTTAAATGCTGTGAGGAGCCAGAAGTGTTTGCAGTAGTGCATTTTGAAGATGTAAAATGTCCTGCCTCTTTCTAAATGATGTGCAGTGTTTATTTTTGTAAGCAGTGGATTGAGCACTGGTACAGGCTTATTCAACATCTCTGTGTGTGGACTTGGGGTTTTTTTGCTAAAGAGTCAGCACAAGACTGAGCAGATAGTTGGGGTGACACTGGCTTCAGCCATGCATGAACTGCCCACCTAGGAATCAGAGAACCAGTTACTTTGCATTGACTACCGAGTTGTCATCAGCTGATGCTACTATTTGTGGTCATAACCAGTACAGTTTCTGAACTGATGGACTGGCAATAACAAACCCAGAGTGTTTTAGCCACTTAACACATATGATGGTCTCCTGCCTTGGATTTTCCTATGGCTATGGGAACATTTCTCACATTTATTCAGCAGGGCCAGATCCCACACCTATGCAGTACTGCAACAGCCATTTGAATCCATAACTCAATGCATGAGACCACAGTGTGTTGCTTTGCAGTCAAAGGTTATGCTGCTCAGTGGGACCCCAGATTCTGAGTGGATCTAGTATCTGCCAGATTTCCACCTGCAGTCTGGCACTGCAAATGTCAGGCTTGTTCCATGTGGTATTACCTCAAGCACTCAAGACAAAACTAACAAGGTCTGCAAACCTCTGTATTTTGTTACTGGTCCACCATAGATTGCTTGAAAAATTATGGCATAATGAAGTAACATATTGTCTGTGTATGAGACATTGATGTAATTTCCTTTTGCAAAACAGAGCTTGTTCAATGGATGGTAGCATCAGTTCCTCCAAGATGTAGTGGGATTGTCTTTGCATGTATAGGGCTGACTATGGATTTATTCTGCTTGCTAAATATCAACTTCATGAAGCATCCTGGGCTTGCAGAAGCATTTCTCTTTCCTTATTCACTCTCATTTCTACATGAGGTCAATAGTCTCATCTCAGTGGCAGTTCCACTATTGAAGGATATGTTGTATGTACTGTGGATTAAAATCAGAGAGGGAGGCAGACATCTGTGGAGAGAAGCAAAGTACAAAGTACCTTGAGGAAAACTGACTTAATTTATCTTTGCCAAAGTACCTTTTTGAAAAACATCATGCATGTCTTGTTGTTCTCATTTGCTCCTTGTTCTCCTTTTGGATGAAAGATGAAGTAGCATAATTCATTCTTCTGCAGAGAATATCTCATTCTCTTACTGATCTTTCTGCTGGAACAGGTTCAGCTTTGTGTTTTCTAGCTCTGCTCCATCCCTTCACACACAGGCTTTGTCTTGCCTACCCAAACTGGCAGTGTAAGTACTCCCATGGCAGTAATAATGACTAAGTGAGGGTGTAGTCACTGTCTTGGTAACCTCTGGGCTGAGCACACCTTGCTGAGAACACCGGTAGATGACATAGTGGTAAAAATATGTCAGTCATATCTGTGCCATGTCTTCAGGGGTAGAAACGAAGGTGCTTTGTAATTAATCATCTAGGTATGCTTACTTGCTAAGACGTTTACTTTATGAATATACCTGTTTGTTTAATAGAAGTGAGTTCTCAGGTAGAAGAAGGAGGTTTTAATCTTTTCTGCTCCACTTACGTGAGATATGTTCACAACTTGGCTCTAATTATAAATAAATAGTATTATGTCACATATAGCATGTGAATTCTTTGAACAGGCTTAGTCTTGTCTAAATCTTGTAAAAATCTTGAACACTTCTTCCAGTTTTATCAGTGTTAATGTACCACCTTCTGGCCAGCTAATGGAAACACATGAACTGATCTTCAGGAGCTTTCTACATCTGTGACTCTCAAAATCTAAATCAAAAAGCCTCTTTTTCTAGAATAGTTCTGGGACCCATTCACTACCATTGTGTTACACAAGAGAAGAACTCCAACGAAAAGTGTTTACTTCAGTTTCTTTTTAGAGTAGGCATCTTTACTGAAAAAAAAAGCAAGCTGTGTTTAAGTGATAAGCAGTGCTTTTCCTTAAAATATGAAATGTTTTCCAGCTATGACTCGGAGAATTTTATTAGTTTCAAAAGTTACTGCCTCTAACATATAATTATTGCCGGATGTGATAATCTAACAGTTTCTTCAAGACACTGAACAACCTTGTCCATTACTTGCAGGAGCTATGTCTAATTTGGAGTCTACTGTTCAAATGATAAATTGTTACTAATTAGAGACACAGGCACACAGGCACTTCAAAGTTATAGATCTCTTGTTGCTGCAATGTTCTGGTGATTTTTGGATAGGTTGTATGCTTATTCTTGACTGCAATTCTGTCTAGGAGTATTAGTACACTAACTTCTAAGTGTTTACAGGCTAAAAACTAAGCAGTAGATCTGGAAAGAACATTTTCTGAGTATGGATATCTGCTGCACAAATCTAATTTATCAGTTTTGTGCACAGTGTGTTACAGATGCCTGGTTTTGTCTTAAGACTAGCCAGATCCATTCTGACTTCTTAGGTGCACTGCACAGTACAGGCTGCAGAACATGTAAGGAACTTTTACAAACCCGTAACTGAACACGGAAAAGGGGAGTTCACTGTACACAGACTATGAATTGCTGAAATATTTTTTTAGTTATTCCATACCACATCTGACATGTTGGTGGTACAGAATTTTTTTTATGAACCAGAATTTTAACTACTCAATAAACATAACACAATAAAAATATTGAGTATTTTTAAATTAAATCGCGCAGGAAAGTTCTGTGTTGCAAACTAATTTTGTTATCTTGGACATTTTCTTTATTCAAGGAAGAGTGAAAGGGCTCTGATTGAATTAATTAGTTTCTCCAGTTGAATAAAGATAAACAGAGAAGAGGAAAATGATTGATCGCCTCCTACATAGCTGGTTGCAATGAGACTTACAGGTGCAACTGCCACTGTTTTGGTAGTCTGATACCAGTATCTTAATGGTTAGTTCAGTCTGGTTTGTTGGGAAGATGCTCTTTTCCTTCTCCAAGCAGCAAGTGGTGGCATGAGTGGAGGAGACACAAGGCAAATAATTCCGGGCAGGGAAGCACTGCAAGCACAAATGCCTGAAATACAGTAGTGCTACCTTCCCATAAACACAGACTTCTGTGTAGATAGAGAATAGTAAGAAAAAGTCAAAACATCAATGGAAAAAGTCAACAAAAACTTCTGGGGTCCTTTAAGATAGTACATAGAGGACTGTCCCTTTCAACAGTTTTCTTGCAGTATGAGGGCTGCTGCAACCTAGCTGTGAGGGCTGAGTCATCATTTTCTTGTATTTCATCTTCAGTTTAGTATCTGCATGATGGCTTACATTTAAAATGAAATATAGCAGTTCATATAGAGACTCATGGGGATAAATTAATTGAACCTAGATGAAATTCATTGTGTTTTAAATAGATCTGGAAGCTCTGTGATATAACTTCTTTGTAGCTTTAGATGATTTAACTTCTTCTGACATTTAAACTTCTTTTAGTACTTGTGATGAATTTGCAATAGTTAACCATGCAACAGGCATTGTATTTAAGTAGTCCCTAACCCACTGCTGGGAACAGTCTATGTAGTACCACTGTAGTATGGATTTGGAATGCAACTACACTAGGTTTAAGCAGGCCAGTGATTTACGTGGCCTAAATTTAGACAACTGTGTTCAAAGAGATTTTGTGATTTGGCAGAGTATTACGAATTGAAAAGTTACCTAAGGATGAATCCATTCAACATGACCTGAGAAGTCAGTCAAGTGGGAGGAGAATGAGTAAGAGAGGGAACTGCAAAGATCTGTGACTTCAGTTGTTCATCTTGCACCTTCTCCTGCTGGTTACTTAGTCTGTGGTGATTTTGAAATGTCTCTTAGCTGTGCCATAAAATGCAACTTTTGTACTAACAGTTCAACTAAACTAAATTGGAGAACTATTGGAGAACTAAATTGCTGTTAAATTTTTGTATATGGTGTGTTCAGTAGCAAGATTAGAGGGCATGGGTTGTGTGAGCAGTCACCTCTTCTACATGCCAGAACTTGCAGACACACTCAAAAATCTGAGGAATACTTACAGATCTGTCTTGCAACCTGTTGGGTCTTGGTGGTCAAGAGGTTTGGGGTTTTCCAGCCACTCTCCATAATCTTGAAAAGAGGCAAGGTGGATGCATCTTCTGTTTCCAAAATCTGTTCTGAAGCTCATGGGAAGAAAGTGTCCTGCAAGGTTGTGAGAGGACATTTCTAGGTATTTCCTTAAAGTTACCACACACTAATTGATAGCAAAGGTACCTAGGAAGCAAGTGGAGGTAATAACTGCTATCCTCACAGGGATTTCTTTGTGCAAATTAAGCAGGTGGTACCCTCCTGCTGACAAAAAGTCTTCTGGGCTTTGAGCTGTATATTCTTGCAACTGGTTTCTGTGGTACTTATCTACTGTATGTTTATGCTGGTGTCTGCAGCAGTAACAGATTTGACCTTCTACCATTAACAGCTGTGATAAAAGGAAAGCTGGCAAAACCAGGCCTGGCTTCATAGCTTGTAATGAAAGTCTTTTCAAGTGTGTAGGTGCAACAGAACTATCAATTGAGTCAGTTTATAGGTTTATATACACCTCTGTGACATTCACCCACTTACACTGTGTTCTGTGAGAGTCCTAGAAATGTGCTAGATACTGAGGCACAGAGGAACAGTGTTCCACATGTAGCACTTTTAAAGTCAGAAATTAGAAAAAAGTGGGAAGAGAACCAGAACCAGAAACTGTGCTGTGATAGTGATGAAGTGTTTTCGCAGAGTCATATGAGAGGTTGGTGTCAAGTCTGGAAATAGGAGTCCAGTTGTCTCACTTCAGAGTGACGGCCCATTCACTTTAAATATCTTTTCAATTACTCCGTCTGTCTTGGTAAGATCAGAATCATGACAGACTGCCTCAAAAAAAATGTGCACAGACACAGTTGTATTGACCTGGATATGGAAAAGAAATGCAAGAAAATGACCAGATATGGATGTCACGGAAACTATGTGGAAGTATAACCTTTGTCATGGTGACATAATTGTGCAACGATCTGGTCCTTGATTTCTTCCAGGTTCTGTCTGTCTCCATTTTCTGCTTTTCTATAATTGCTTATACAGAGACACCACAGGTTTTTTTGCTGGCATCCTCATGACCTGGCTGATCTTTAAAGACCAAGTCTGTATACCAGTGTCTGGTAGACTTTATGTAAAGAGCCCGAGAAGAGATCCAGCTGTGCCAACAGAAATCTTAGCAGTGCTTGCTTTGTCTGAGGGACTGGTGTAGGCTACATCAGGGAAGTGAGCACCCCTTTGGAAGGTGTGACATGTTAAGGGTATGCCTTTACTACAGACTAAAGTTCAAAGAGCTATCTGAATTATACATAAATTAATATTTTCGGGTAACAGGTACAGTTACTTCATGAAGCTCTGAGCTAATTTCTCTCAAGAGGCAAAATAGATGAGTACTCAGAAATTTGAAAATTCAGGCATTTGCTCACATCCATTTCTGAAAGTTGTTATCTGCCTTTCTTTACCCTCAGATCTTCTTCCTACTTCCATGGCACAATTTTGATCACAAACACTTTGCAGTATCAATGTCCTTTAGCAGTTGGATGGCTGCCTTTCCCCCAGGCACAAGTAACATGATACTGCCTGGTGGTTTTGGCCAAAGTAGTCGTGGTTTAGCCAAATAGAAAAATGAAAAGATAATACTTTAAAGTGAACCAAAGCTTTCTTTTCCTTGTCGTGTGAGTGACAAGAGGCCAATCACAATGAGAGATTCTACACCCATTACAACAATGATGTTTTCCAGTTTATCATACTGAAAAGATTAACCATTTTGCTACTGAACACTTGCAAAGACAACAAAATTTTAAGAGGCTTGTGGAGGAAAAATAAAGTTATGATGCAGGTTGACCTTTTATTGTTGACTGGGGACCTAAGTGTCCAAAATCTTTAATGGCCTGGTAATGCAGGTCAGACAGTGTGCAGTAAGGTGCAGCCAGTGCTGGTTGCTGGCACCGCTTAGGTAAGGGAATGAAAGCAGAGATGCAGAGTTGTGTGGGCAGCCCGAGGCTGCTCACTCCACAGCTGACACTGCAGGTGTCACTGGAAAAAGGAGACCAACTTGCTGGCCCTTTCACCTCCTTTGTAAATCTGCTCCTGTGTTTTGTTGCTGGCTGGAGCTACCTGTCAGGTTGGAATCTGGGAAGGTCACACAATTAAAAGATATTTTAATTTTGCTAAGGAAACACTTATCAAAGTAATTTGCTTAGGAAAGCAAAGTCAGTCAAGAAGGAAAATACAAGTGCTTTCTTTTGATCAGTTATGCCTTTTTTATGCAGATGTAGTCTTTATCAGCCAGGAGTCACTCTGGATTGAAGACTGTCCTCACCCCATCAGCAAGCTGTCCTCTAAGAATCATAGAATCCTTAAGGTTGGAAAAGACCTCTCAGAGCATTGATTCCAGCCATTAACCTAACACTACCAAGTCCACCACTAAACCCATCCCTAAGTGCCACATCTACACATCTTGATTGATTTGTAGAAAGGTATTTTGAGAGCAGGTATGAAAGCAAGAAACTCATCTAGGGACTTGCTTCCTTACATGCCATCTCCCAGACCTACAAGGGTGCTGCCAAACGGAAGGACTTGTGCATTTTAAACTTTAGCACCCATATTCAGGAACTCATCAAAAGTCAAGAAGGGAAAAATGTGAAGTAATTGTCTAAGCCATCCTCTAACAATATCAAGTTTTTTCACCGTGCTATATTTGCAGCAGAGGTGCCAATATTTCTCTTGGGATGCACACACTATTTCATCTATATCTCAGTAACTTTCTTTGGCTGCTTAGCTCATTAGCATATTGGTATTTTTATCTTCCTGGCTTAGTCATTCTCTTATAGACAAAGCTAAAAACCTGTTTTTTCTAGAACCACCTCTGGATTTTTCAAACATTTGTAAACCCAACCATATGGTTCTTTGACAGCAGTAGAATGTACTTTTGATCTTAGTTTGGGAAAGAAAGATTATTTCATTTCCCAGATTTGACACTTCCACATATCAAATCAAATAACAGTTTATTAATTTTTTTCTAGAAAATAAGAGTATGCAATTATTACATATATGAATCCATATTCTGTTAATGATTCTGCTATATTTCTGGACATCTGAATCAAAGAAAGCAATACATTTTACAAAACTTGTTCAGCTTAGAAAGAAAGTTTTCAGGTAATTTCTGTGTGGTTTTCACATGAACTGTGAAAAAGGAGGCCTTCTCATCTGCCTCTCAAATTTACCAGAGGTTTTAATACTTTATTTGTGGAATCACATTTGGTTTCTGCAGTTCAAAGATTAAGGTACAGGAAGGGGAAAAATTATAATTGCAGGCAGAGAAGAGGTGGTCTGCTCTTAAGCAACCCAGATCCTTTAAACACTGGAATTTTGGAAGTCGTAAAAGAAACAGGCAATGTTTTCCCAGAAATACCATAAAATCTTTGCTTCAAGGGGCTACATGCTGGATGACCAAAGTCCTAGAAAGACGTGAGACAGCACAGACAACATATTGGTGTGGATTGAGCATCAGAACAATGTCAGATTATTCTTGGTGGGTTCTTTATTACTTTCTCACTCAGGGTGCGGTTGTGGATAATAGTCAGTTGGGTTGTTTTTTTTTTTCCCCCCTCAAATCTGTTTATAGCCTTGTGGCACTACTTAACAGATAAAGAATCCACCGCTGCACCGGGTGGTGTGACCAGTAGCAGGGGCTACAGACAGGCACTGCAAATCTGGGAGTGAGATGGCAGGGTAAAGGAGAAAATCTGAGAAACTGAGACAGTGGCGCTTCTTTTCATATACACTTTGCAACGCATGGGTAGTTTGTAAAAACTATCTGTTCTTGTTATTGCTTTGTATTACTGTGGCTTGAAAAGCAAATTGGTATCATTCACCTTCATATATAATTCTAAATTGTACTAACCCTTTGAACTTGGATAATATGTTTTGTCCTTAGATCAGAAGGTTGGGTAAACTTACATATTGCTGGAATGAGGGGCCCAAAATATCAAGTTAGCCAAGACATTATAATGAGCTCATGGCAGCCCTTTGGCTAGCATGAATATTCCCTATTTCGTATTCTCAATGGTAACTGAAATAAAAAATTCAAATTGTCTGTTATGGTTGAGGCAGAATGGAAATCAAGCTCATCTCTTTTGGGAACTGGTGGTAATTTAAATAATGACTTTAAATAGCTTGTTGTTGTTGTTGTTGTAAATTATGCTCAAATCACAGGTGCACAGCTATACCACAGTGCTGCATTTTACACTTACTTATCGCTTGTACTGAAGAACAGTGACTTATGTAAAATATGGGATGTCTGGGAGAAGCAAAAAGCACAAATGCCAGCACTGCTGTATCACATAGAGCAAAACTGTGGTGCAGCTACAGAGTATAATTTCATGCTGGCTGTTCATTTTTAGGAGCTCTCTGATTCATTAGCTCAGTGGGAAGAAAATGGGAAGAAAATCATTAAATTTCTGAACACTGAGGATTTGCGCTCTTTTTGGAAAACACCTAATTACCACTGCAGCGATCCTGGGAAGAGCTGGGACTGAAATAGCACACTGTGATACAGTTTTCTACAAAGTGTCTTGGCGGAGCCTGAGACTAGGAAAATAGCAGTCAAAGTTGCCGTGTCCTGAGAGAGAATGAGGACAGCTTCCATAACACAAGTCAAAAATATGTCTTTCCTTATCCTAACATATATCCCTAGATCACGGCTTCTCCAAGAGAAGTTTCAGAGACAGCCAAGGACTGTCAGATTCTTGCACACTGGGTAAGACAAAGAGTCTCTTTACTGAACACATCCTGGTTGAAAATCGCACCTAGGCACCTTTTACAGTGCCATCACCATACCCCTTGTGCTTTTGTGGTAACAGCAAATGCACAGACAAGTACGTGGGGACAGATTGGAGATGTGCTCTTCCTCGATGTTCATTCCTCTTCCTACTGGATTATTCCCTAGAGCAAAGAGTATGGGGACAGAAAAGGGAAAAAATTATAACAAGAGTAAGGGAACACTCCAGGAAAATAACAGAAGATAACTGTAGAGAAGAAATGCATCCTGAAAGTTTAGAGAGGGAAGTTTTAAAAAACCACCATGTCATGTAGTTTCTCCTTTAGGTCATTATGTTAGGATGAGATCAATACAATCATTGCTGTCATTCCATTAATATTTCTTTCCGGATTCCTTTTCTGTGTTCAACTGTGTATTTTTTCATTAATTCTTGTCAGACTCCTCAGCATTTTAGCCAAGTCTTTTGACTATCTTATTCTTGACCAGCATATGAATAGGCCTTCTTTGAGCATGCAGACTGTGGGGGATTATTTGAGGAGAGAACTAGGTAACTTCAGAATAATTAGCTGAAATTTCCTCCCCTCCCCTCTTTTTTTAAAGACAATTCGTCGTCTCTCCAGGAAGATGAAGAGATAGATATGGAGGCTGTCAACTGGCAGCTGAACAACACCTCCATGAATGGCCATTCATCTACCCCAACCACAGTTCGCTTTCCCAGCTGGGTGACTTTTGAGGACAATGACATCAGTTTTTCACCACAGAGCCTTTCTCCCTTGAAAACAGATACCCCACCTGCAGAAACACAGGCTCCAGATGTTAACTTTAATCTCACTACATCCTTGAAGAAAAGAGACCGTCCTAAAAGCACATTGGGAGACCTCTCCAAAATTCAAAAACTAGATCTCTCCTCCTTAACCAAGTTGCCTTCTGTTGAAACACCACCATGGAGTGCTACTAATCCCTTTCTGGATGAATCTCTTCGAGATGTCCAACCCTCACCCATCAATCCATTCAGCTCATTCTTTGAGGAGCGAGAGAGGCGTTCCAAAAGCTCTTCTGTCTCCAGTGCTCCAGGCAAAAGCCAAAGAGACTCTCTCATTATTCTCCATCAAGAGCCTGATACCATCAGTTCCCATGAGGCAAACAAAACTGTAACTCACACAGATGCTGTAGAGCAGCTCAAACAGCTCCAGATTGGAGACCCAGATCGTGTGAGCAGTCCTACCTTGCCTGATGATGACCCCATGATGCCATGTGATCTGGATGCAGCTTTATTTAACCTGGCGCCAGCTCAGCCAAAGGATGGATGGCCAATGATGCTCAGGATCCCAGAGAAGAAGAACATCATGTCATCCAGGCACTGGGGACCAATATATGTCAAGCTGACCAACAGTGGATGTATACAGCTTTTTTATGAGAAGGGACTAGAGAAGCCTTTCCGGGAACTCAAACTTGAAATCAATCATGAGATTTCAGAGCGCAAGCTCCAGAACTACGATGAGAATGGAAGGATACACAGCGTACGGTTGGATCGCACAACATACAAGGAGAAAAAGAAGTATCAGCCTAAACCAGCCATTGCACACACTGCAGAGAGAGAGCAAATTATCAAGCTTGGGACTACAGATTATGAAGACTTCCTTAGCTTCATCACTGCTGTGCAAGATACACTGATGAACTTGCCAGCTTCATCAACAGATCTGAGCACAGTGGGACTGAATTATCAAGAAGAAGAAATCACTGTGGATGTCAGGGATGAGTTTCATGGCATCTTGGCCAAGGGAGATAGTGTGATTCTTCAGCACAGTGTGCTGACTCATATCTATGTTCTCAGCTTCCTTTCTGGCCTGGCAGAATGCAGACTGGGCCTTAACGATATCCTGATTAAAGGGAATGAAATAGTTGCAAGGCAGGATATTATGCCCACTACTACCACTAAGTGGATTAAATTATACAGCTGCCGGTTCCATTCATGTGTGGATGAGGATGTGTTTAATAACTCCCGTATTATCCTGTTCAACCCCTTGGATGCCTGCCGGTTTGAACTGATGAGATTCAGGACTGTCTTTGCTGAGAAAACTTTGCCTTTTACTCTGAGGACAGCTGCCAGCATTAATGGTGCTGAGGTGGAGGTGCAGAGCTGGCTGATGATGTCCACGGGGTTCTCGTCCAATCATGACCCTTTAACTCAGGTCCCTTGTGAAAACGTGATGATCCGCTACCCTGTGCCAAATGAGTGGGTGAAGAACTTCCGCAGGGAGAGTGTCCTGGGGGAGAAATCTTTGAAAGCCAAGGTGAACAAGGGAGCCACTTTTGGATCAACCAGTCTGTCTGGTTCTGAGCCAGTAATGAGAGTAACTTTGGGAACTGCCAAATATGAGCATGCCTTTAATTCCATTGTATGGAGGATAAACCGACTGCCTGACAAAAACTCAGGTAAGTGGTGCATACCATCTCTGCAGGAATAACCTAAAACAAGTTACGTATTTTAAAAGATAGGAAATACTGAGTTTAAATGGTGAGAGATATATCATCCTCTATAGTATACCAAAGGACATAAGTTAGTTCTATGAAACATTTATCTGACTCTTCATTGCAATAGTTTTACGTATACTACAAATATAGCTAATGATAGAAACAGTTTCAGGTTTTCTAGATGCAAAAATATGTGTTCTGTTTCTGCGTGGAGGTATTTAAGAGAGGTGTAGATGTGGTAATTAGGGACATGGTTTAGTGGTAGATTAGATTCGTGCTAGGTTAATGGTTGGACTTGACGATCTTAAAGGTATTTTCCAATTAAATGGTTCTGTAATTCTCTGATTATGAAACCTAGGCATCAAACATCTGTGTGCTTGGTACTGTTGAGGGAAGAAGGGCTATTTCAGGCAACTTGCAAAAGCAAGATTCTATGCTATGGGGCTGAATGACAGGATCAAATAAATTGCTGTAGTTCCAGCACGTGATATCTTCTCCATGCATTGCCAAGCATACTAGGCCAGTGCTATATATTTCAATGCATATGCCACAATTAATGCCCATAAATTACCTGAAATGGGGATTGTAAGAGAACAGAAAATATTGTTTAGCCATTAAAAAAAAAATAGAAATTTCCAAACACCATTTTGTGGCTATGTTTCTGTAATCAGTGCAGACAGGCAATAAATCTGAAGAGAGAATACCAACATGAAACCCACTTTGTATTTCTATTCCAAGTCTTTGTATTTCTAGTAACATGGTCGTAATTGAACATTCAAATAATGTAGGCAAGCTACTGTTCCCTTTGGCCATTTCTGCCAGTCATTCTATTTGCTGCCTGTCATCCATGGTGCACAATGAAGCTGGACAACTCAGGTTTATTTTTATTTGTAGTGAATTCTACTTCTTGACTTCTCTGATCTAGAATTTCTTTTTACAAATGAGATGGACTTTTCAGTATTAATGCTGTAGTAATGCATCTGGGTGACTGGGAGGGTTTCTGTATTCAGTGTTTCCTGAAGGAAAGTTCATTGTGGTACCAGATTTGCCACTCAAGGCATCACTCTAAGGACATAAGTTTTTCCTGAGTTTAAGTTACAGTGTCAGAAAAACAGTGATCCAAGTGTCCTAATCTTTTAGGTCACATTTCAACCCAAGGACACTAGTTTACACCACAGGTTACAAGTTTACAAGTTTGGAGGGATATCACTGACAAAAGGGAAGGCTCCATGTTTCCTGTAGAGTGAGGCATAAGAAGACAGAGCTTGGAAACTTGAGAGAAATATAGCAATGAAAAATTAACCTCAGACTGTTTATGAGCAATAACATGCTTGTGAAGAAAATCTCAATATGCCATCTGCACGAACTCTGGGAATGGGATGCTGTGAAATTGGGCCTTCTGTGGTGTCTTCTCTCCAAAAATCTCAGTGTACCATATTGACATTACAGCTGAGGAAACGAAAGCCCTTAGACTTTAACACAGTCACAGAACATGCCAGTACCAAACCAGAAGAGGTAAAACTCCTGTCTCTACTGCCTCCTGCAACATGATGCTGCCTTACCCATTGCCACTCTGAGGGAGATACTGATCTGTGCCTCTTGTTTCCTTCTCTCCCATTGTGACTCTTTATTGTATATACAGTGTGACAGGGGGAAATACATTACAGATTTGTTGCTGCTGTTGGACCCCTGCCACAGAGCATCTATCCATCAGTGTCATCATGCAAAATGCAGGGCAGTTGATATTTGTTTACATCCTGAGAGGAAGAGAGTGTGCTCACCCCTCCGGTCAGATCAGATGTAATTTCAGGGAAAGGAAGAGCCTTGGAAGCACTGTCTTGGCCAAGACAGATGAGGTATGTGAGAGGGAGGGAATCCCAAAGTGATGACAGGGCAGGCCAAGTGTAGTTTAAATCTGACCTTGCCCTTCAGGGACTATTTCTGTTTGTTGGTGGTACTTCATCCCCTGGTTCTCCTTTCTCAAAGTATATGGCAAACAAAGACGTATGTAAGTGGTACTCAGAAGCATTCATTCCCACTCCTTCTTGGATTTGCCTGATGGACCACATACACTTTTGTCCAAGTGATACTGACGTGGGATCTAACTGCCAGCCTTGTGCATGTTTGGCTGTATCCAGCCCTATTCTCAAGTCAAATAATAATCCAACTTCATGTATTTGGAAAGTTCTTATAAATGATGCAGTTCTCAAGCACTACATGTAAAACTACTCCCTTGAGTCACACTTTTTTACTCATTTACTGTGATACCTGTAACTCACCTCTAAGAGCACTCTGGGTCTTCTGTAAATATCTGGCCTGCTAATGAACTGCTCTGGTGCCTGGGACTCCAGAGCAGGAGAATAGTAGTGACATCACATTGCAGCTGAGGGAAGTGCTGCAGGTGGCCACAGCCTGCAGCTCCACCTGCCTGCAGAGGCCACACAACAGGTCCACACCACTCGGGGCATATGCACCGCATGGCTGCTCCAGCACATGAGCCTGTCTGCCAGACATGCTCACAGGAGTACGTATGTAGGCACACATTATGGGACTGCTTGTTCTTCCACGGTGTGTGCTCTGACACATAGTCCCTGGCAAACACAATGCCAGAACTCCAGAGGTCTCCAGACAGCCAACTGGACTTCCTGTGCTTCACTCCAGTCTCCAAATATGGACTGGTGCAGTCTCTGTGTAGAGGTGAGGGGCATGACCCCCAGCCCTGCCAGCCACAGGAGAGCGTGTCCCTACCAAAGCTCACTGCTTGTATGCAGGTTGTAGTATCCTAAGTACTCAAACTGTTAAGAATTATTTCAGCAGCTTTGCTCTCTTATCTAAATATTTTCTTTTTGTGGTTTCTAATGGGATGGGGCCCTTTACACTCTCACTCTAGGCGACAGTGTTATCAGCACTGTCTGTATTATTTTGTAGCCAAAGCATCTGCTTATGACTGAACATTGAAAAGCACATGACAAATGAGGGACAGTGCATACTCTATGATTTGACCTAAGGAAAAAATATGGACTGGATTCTACTGAGCACATTGCTGAAGTCCTGTCCAAAATAGCTTGGTAAACTTTATTGCCCTTCTCATATTTAAAATTAATATGATCAAAAGAGTTGATAAAGAAAGCCTGTTTGCAGGCTATTTACAGCTCCAGTTGCTGCTGGCTGGGCTTCACATGTTCTTTTTTCCTAATCCACCAGTAGAATACTAGGGAAACATCCAAATAATCTTCAGTCGTGGGAAAACGCTATTTCTCTGAAGCACAGATGTAGCATCTCTGCAGAGCCTTGGATCTGGATTTGAACTTTTCTCTAGTTTGGCTGTGCATCCCAAGCATGCTGCCTGGAATACTTTCTGAAGTAAATTAGATCTTTTAATCCAGACATGTTGGGATATTTGGAGTGTCATGAGTCATTTGGAACAGACTCCCTCCAATCACAGTTACACATGCATATATATGAATTATAGTATCAGATCCTTGATTGTCAGAACAAACTGGTCGTAGTGGAAGAAAACAAGAGGTGCAAAACAAAAGCAGTGTATTGATTTCCTCTTGATTTTACTAAGAAGTGTACCTGTCCATTAAAGAAGGAGCTCTGAATGAGCCTGTTGAACAGCCTGTCGAGGTGGTGCCTCATGAGCCTCATGCCCAGGGCAGTAATGAACACTGATGGGCTAGGTAATTTTGCAATAGCTTCAGTGGAGGGGTTGCTTTCATAATTCATTCACCTTGTTATCTACCATACTGAGCTGGTTTGAAATAATAACTTCCATAATTTTTATGCTTTTGGTGGGGGGGGTAGGGGAGAGTGCTACCTTTTTTTTGCCCTTTGTTTCCCCCTCCTTTTTTTTTTGAGCTCATGAATATCCACATTTAGGTGTGTTAAAAGAGGTTGCTGATTCCAGGTGTCCAGTTGAAATTATGAAAAGTTTAAATAACTCAGCTCTCCAAAGCACCTGGCACGCAGTGTGCTCAAGCCCAGTTAAACACTGCCACAGTGTTTTATCACAGTGATACCTTCGTATGCATCCCCCCCAAAAACAGCTGAGCACGTGCCAGCTCAGGAGTGCAGCGGCACAATCTGAACATTCCGCAGCTGTGGATGTGGCCTGCGCCGGAGCACAGAGCCGCTTCTCCAGGGCTGCTGGGGGTCTCCAGTGTGAAGGAGGGAGCAACCCACAGCGAACTAGAGAGGAAAAGCATTACAAAGCAGATGAGCAGGAAGGATTCCAATGAGGAGTCTGCTGAGAGTGGTGCAGTGTGAGGAAAGAGGTATGAACGGATGGGGAGCCTGAGACTGGGGGTTGTTTTCCTGTACTGAGTGCTGAACCCAGATTTTTAAAGCCAGTTTTAGGCATCTTCATAATGCAGTACCAGAGGGCAGTGCTGTGTCACCCAAGGGCCCCATGGCAGATGCTGAAGTGCACTGCCACCATGGCTGTGCCAAGCTCAAGAACTGGCCAGAAGCAAAAGCACTGCAGTGCTGGAGGGCACGGTGATCTCCCTGAGAGCTCCTGGGTGTGCTCCTGTGGTGGACAGGACCACCAGGAAGGCCTGCTGTGCACCACAGCTTTTGATCCAGAAAAAGCATGCTCCACGTATGAAAAGCCAGGAAGGGCTGTCAAACACAGATCCTGGCTTGCTCTAGATCCAGGGCACATGAGTCCGTACTCTGCTTGGGATAATTAATCCTGATGAAAAGCAGGAGATGTATTTTAATGCTTGCAGAACTTGAGCTTCTCTATCTGCTTGATACTGCACCCATTCATTCATAACTTGGCTCCAGCTATGGTGCTGCATATCCCTGTTCTCTGCTGAACTGCACAGCCTCTCACTGGATTTGCTGCACACACATTAGTTTACAAACCTTCCAGGGATAAGGGAACTCTGGCTAGACTGTTTTGAAATATGAGGCTGACTCTAGATTAAATTCTTACCGAGACTTACACCGAGTGGAATTTTTTTCCAGCTCTATTTCAGAGGTCAAGTGGGATGTTGCAATGTCTAAGCCCTCTAAAGACTGCCTAATTTCATCCTATTGGACGACTGTTTGCTCTCTTTTTCCAGCTTCTGGCCATCCTCACTGCTTCTTCTGTCACCTAGAGCTTGGCTCTGACCGGGAAGTGCCTTCCAGTTTTGTCCGCTATGTAGATGTGGAATTTGACATGCCCACCACTTCTGCATCCAAAGCCACTGTTCGGTCCATCTCTGTTGAGGACAAGACCGATGTGAGGAAGTGGGTCAACTATTCAGCACACTACAGTTACAAGGTAAAACTGAGCAGTGGTAATGACCATGGTTACTTTGCATGCTTCATTGTCTGGAAAAGTACGGGCAGACAAAATACCATGGACAAAAGAGGTGGGAATTTGGCACATGCCAGGGTGTGTGCAGCAGCTACCCATGTGCAGCTATTGATTCATGACAAATAAGCAGTGGATTATCCCTCAGCAAAGATGGAATAAATTTGCTTGCCATTGCCTGTGGAAGAGCGTGCACACTGCCAGCTCCTGGGGATTAGCTGTTATGGAGAGAGTTTGAACAGGGAGTTTTGCTGCTCTTCATAGTGGGAGTGCTACCGTGGGAGTCATGCTGCAGGCAAAAGGATCACATTATTTCTCTGCTGAAATATTTCTTCCTTCTGCCTGCCCTAAGGAGAGGAGCAGATGGGAAAGTACACTATGTATATACCTGCCAAAATATCTCAGTAAATTTGCATGTTGGCTGAATACTCAGCAGAGAAGTTGGCATCCTACCTGCCTTCTTTAAGAGCAATGATAAGAGATTCTGAAAAGACTCTCATGGCAAATATTTTTACTGGTAATTATAATTACATTTTTAGTGGTTTCTTAAATTCCCTGGAGATGGTATTTGATCTTCCTAAGTATCCCTTTTAAGAATTAAAACATTGGATTATTCCTGAGTTTTCGGAGATGTGGAAATTTAGAACCCAAATATAGATCCCCTTGGCCCTGTCCCAATACAAATTGGTATCTGTAGGCCAAAGCACCTCTGAGCCTGAGGACAGCCAGAAGTGTCCTGATATTTGGGGTGTTAGGCACTGCTTCAAGGAGCAGGGAGTTGGATTTGGTGATCCTTATGGGTTCTTTCAAACTCAAGATCATTTAGAAAATTAATTTCTTTGCTTTATACATCAGTCTTTGCAGAATTAATAATTAAGGCTGGTTTTCTCCTGTCACTTAGGAAGCCACCTATCGTCTGCAGATTTGGTTCTGGGTTTGCATTCAGAGTACAATTGGGAATGGTAATGAATATAAAATCATGTGAGTTCTCTTTATCTCTTCTGGAAATTATTTCGTGACACTGTGGAATCGTAGAACTGCTTGGATTAGACTGAAAATCCTTATAGTAAATAAAATTCAATTTTCCCTGATCCTCAGTCTTTGTCCTCACAACCCTCAGTTCACCAAGAGTTTCTTCCCTGAGCACAAGAACCACCACTGAGGAAGATTTTTTGAATCTTTTGTTTTCCTTTCTCATTACAAATTTTCTTCCTCTTTTTCTTCTACCAGGTTGAAATAGAACAGAAAAAAAGCTTGAATGAGGATCTGAAGGGAGAAAGTACTGCAAATGTCAATGAATGTGCTACCCAGTAAAGGAAGATCAGTCTGCAAGTCCCAAGAGGGGTGGTCAAATTTACAGACCTGGAAGAAAGGACTTGCAGGGGTTGGGTATTTTTCTTTTAAAAAATTATGGACTACCACTTTTAAAATAATGCTCTGAAGAGTATAATTTTTTTTCTTTGTGATGATCCATACTTTGAGAAGAAGCTGGTCAGTGGTTTGTTTGGAGGGGATCCATGGGCTTCTGCTGGAACAATATAAGTACAGTTGTACAGTCAAGCCTGCCTTTTCTGCCTTTTCACCATATAGGTTCTGCACTCAAGTATGGTCTGGCAGCCATCACAGCCACACCAGAAAACAGCCTTTATCTCACAGTCTTGCCCTCCCACATTAAGCATTTTGTTTCATTGCCTTTTGGTTTGGTCATTGACTGAATCGCTTCCTTCTGAACTGCCAAATAAAATTCAGGGAGGATCAAGTGAAAAATTATATAAAGTCTCCATTCTGAAATTGCCCACAGAGTGAAAACCCTGAGTGTCACTCTGGAGAATCAACACACTCTGCATCCTAAACAAAGAGAACGGTCTCTATGTTTAAGCAGATGAACTGCAGACAGGCCAGCTGATCATGGAGCTTTTCTTCTGTTCACCCCTTCCTGTCTCATCCCTCAAATGACACTGTACACATTTTCACGGGGTCTGCACAAGTTACAAGAAAGCCTCTGCAATTTGTTAAAATTTTTACTTTTTAGTCTGAGCCATTCTGGTATCTTGACTGAACATGGTTATGGCTGCTAGCAGTAGGGAATGTGTGTTACAATAGTGGAGATACCGGAGGGACTTTGCTAAGATTAGATCATTCCTGCCTAGAAAGATATTTAAGGGAAAAACATGGGGGTTTAGTTTTGGGTTTGGGAGATTTTTATGTCTTCTTGGATGGGTAAAATGGGTGGTTATTGAAAATGTCAGAACACAATTACTTTAACAGACAATATTGTTTGTTTTCCTGAAAAATCCTTGGAAGTCTGTCCAGCACAATATTATTTTCATGTTCTATCTTGAAACTACACTATAAGTAACTTGTATCTTTATAATACTCACATTAACTGGGCCCCAAAATCCCTTTCCAAAAATTAGCAACAAGCTTCTATCATGGAGATTTTTTATCCCCACTTAGCTGGAAGTAATAGCAAATCTTTAAACCTCTTTCTAAATGAAAATGTGGAAGACATAAATCACTCATTTACACATATTTTCAGAGAAAGCAGTGTTAAAAGTACCCATTTTTAGTCGTTTCTATGGCTTGTGTAATATTTTATCTCATAATGTTAAATGTAAAATAAGTAATTTATTAAATCATTTCTCTTTTGAAAGGCTACTACTGACTTTAAAATACACATTTGGAAAACTTTGGCAATGTAATTTAAAATCATAATGAATTAAAATGAAACCTTTTAGAAATTTATTTCATTTTACATTTAATATAAAAATTAATACACCCTTGATTTACTGCTTTCACTGTGACTCCTATAAAAATTACTACAATGTTTAAATCCCAAATAAAACATAAAATTAATTTCATTGACTCTGAAACTGGGAGTGGTAGAATTTAACACAAATTGTAGGGAACCTGTAAATGGCTTTTTTATATGCACCTACATTTCAAGCCTGCATCACCCTAGTGACACAGGTAGACCACTGTAAATATGTAAAGTCTCAGTCCTTCCAGGACTTGTTAGTAACCCTGTAATCCTCTGTTGCAGGTAGCCCTTCTGGGCCCAAAATGCTCCTTGGAGCACACCAGTTAATACTAAGCATTTACAACATCTCTCTGTAAATGGAAGAATGCTATTAACTTTTATGAAGAATGTTGAGATCAAATGGATTAAATTTTCTGATATTATTAATGATAATACTTGTATAGGTTTTGAAATACCTGAGAGCGTGGGGCTGAATTAGTGACTGATTCTCAGCTCTGTCACAGGCTGGCTGTGATGAGTGGCATGGCAACTCTGTACAAAATACAGTCTTCTGTTCAAAGAGAATCAAAGAATCTGGGTGGTTTTCCTGCTTTTCACTGCAGCTCCTAATGTACAGTTTCTGAAATCCCACCATCAAGAAATCAAAAAAATCCAAGCTGAAGCAGTGCTGAGATGTTGCTGAGGAAATGTGAGAATGTTTTGTGAAAGAAATGGAGATTTTCTACTCTGACCTGCAGGCTCAGTGTCTGAATATTTGCCTATTTCCCCTCAGCTCATGGAAACACAAATAAGTAATGCAAGTTAGCAAAGTTATGTTGTACCCCTTAAGAGGGGAGAAAGGAAAGGAATATAATTTTCCATCGCCGTGGAATTGTTAAACTGTTCAGCCTCTATCATACTTGTGCAACAGAATATTCTATGTTCCAGAAACTGAAAGATAAACATATTGGAGATTTATGGATTTACTTAATTTCTTTACCACTTCATAAATGATTTTTTTTAAAATTCAGAATCAATGAATGAAAAATCTGACTCTAATCTTTCGTATGTATTTAGTTGTACACAGAAGTATCTCTTTCAGTCATCATGAATTTTAGGCAGGCAAAACTGGAAAAGTGTTCTGGTTTATATGAAAGCTATTTTAATTCATTCTAATCTCCAGAGTGTTTTTAGATGTGCCTGCCACTGAATTTTCAAGAGTTTAGGATGAATACCTCAGCCAGAGTTTCAAAAGATCTTATTTCCTATTAAAGGACTGGAGTAAGTAGTTTGATTTTTCAAGAGTGCTAATAACCAAAATCTTTAGAAAGTCTATTGTTGGCGTCACCAGGTGTCTCAACGAAATTCTTTCTTCAGTCCAGCACCATTACAAGCATTGAGAATTTGAACACTGAGATCCTAAGTGCCCTTATTGAGGTCTCCACTGTTCTTTATTGATTAAATAGTCCCATTTTTTCAGTTACACACCATCACATGCGTACTTTATGTACATATACTCTTCACCCATGTGAGTATAGTAGTAATTTGAACAGACTGTTGATTGGAGTGAAGGGAAAAGATCTGAGAGGTTTTGAGTTTGAAAGTAGCAGAAATCATTTAGATACAAGCAACGCCTGCCGTGGGGATGATTTTTTTTTTAAATCATGCAGAAAAATCTCTCTGACTAGTTTCAGATTAATATTTCTTTTGAGAAAGATGCAATCACTGTTCTTTGGTATATTTGAAAGCTTTGTAGTACTCAAACACTCCATGCAGGAAATGTGCCTTCAAGGTAAGCATACATTTACTCCCTGAAGCTTTTCTCACTTTCAGTCCTCTTTCTATTTCTTATTAGGGTTTTAATATTCGTACTGTGGTAAGACTTGAGGTATTGTACAGAAATTTGCCTAGAAACATAAAGTGTCTTTGACCACAAGGGGTAAAGATGAACAATATCTCCAGGCAGCTGAGCTTATTTTAGTTAATGTTTCTTACATTTATTAACTATGGACACTCTGCTAGAAGAGGAAAATGGGTAAATTCAGCTGAGAAATACTAAAACTGACTGATGTTATTTTTGTTCTTTCTTTTATTTAGATTCAAATTTAGTCATCCTATGAAGGAGTCAGGTATAGCAGTATCATTAGAAACTGCAGAAATAATTTTCCTTTTCTGGTGGCTTGCTGGCTGACATTTAGTTGAGAGGACATCCAACACGTGTCCACATTATTTAGTAGCTGCTAAAACTCCCTCTTGAACAGTCACCTCCCATGACAGAGAGCAACTGCATGCGAAAGAGCATGAAAGCAAGTGGGAAGTGTACGAAGTTCAGCCTGGAGGTGCTTACTTTTTTGCTTGCATAAAATTCTCAGTAATTTCCTTGGCCCTTCAGTGCACTAATCACACCCTTGATAGGTCACTTGTGTTGCAGATGGTGAAAAATTTCTTTCAGTGACTCAGCATTTCGTGTGCATAGCTGTATTAATCTCCAGAACCAACCAGCACAAGAACTTGCAGCACACAGAGATCACTTATAAATGAAGTACTTACCCTCTTCTGCCACTAAAGTTAATCTACATCATGACTTGTCTAAGATACAAAATTGTGTGACAACATCCACACCTGTTCCTAATGTCCCTGTTTTGTTCAGCCAGCCAGTCACCCACTCACACATTCATCCATCCATCCTCCCATCCCTCTTGCCCTCCCTCCCTCTCTCTCTCTTTCATATTTGCAATTCATTCTTTGCACTATTGACACTGATTTGTGTAATTATTATTTTGTAACATGTTCTTACTTTCTTATTTTGTAAAACAAGTCTATACACTGGCTAACTTCGTAGAAGTGGTTTATTTTTTTTATTTTATCAGTTGAAATGGGATGTCATGTTTTGTTTAAACTATGTGAAAATTTAAATAAATGTTAAGATGAAACAGCATATCCACATCTTCACTGTGAAATTAAAGTTGTAAGTGTTGTGTATTCTGATAAATCAGAGGTCTTGAATTCAGAAGAGGAAAGGGAATATTTTGAATGGCATAAAGGACAACATAAATTAGAAGTAATGGGACTACGTGCAGAAAAGAGATTATTTCATTTGATCATGCAGGTTGAACAACAGACTGCAAAGAAAATCGAGCGGGCCTAGAGTTTGAGCCACATAACAGATGTTTGGAGTAGTACTGAAGCAAAAAATGGAGGAGCAGCCCACTGTTTCAGCCTAGGTGCAGGTGTGCGTCACAACAGATGTGTCTGAAACATGAAGTGCACCAGTCCCAGAAAAAAATCCTGTCCTTTTGGTCACAGTATCAGAAGTCTAACAGCAACTGCTGTATATAAAAAAGTAATTGGAATAGTATTTTATACACTAGCTATGAAAGGTCTTTCTCAACCCTGAATAATGGGACAGCAAAGCCTAATGGACAGGGGTGACTGTAGTACTGCCTTCAGTAGAACTGGGGTACTTCAACAAGTGACAGACACGTGCTGGGGTTCAGGAGGTCTGAGCAGACTGGTCCTTCCCTGGTTGGGGGCCTCCTACAGCCTCCCAGTTGTTACTGCCCCAGAGGCTGTAGATAAACTGGGAGCAGTCAGCTCAGCCTAAAGAGCTTCTGAAGGAAAAGGCTGAATACAGGCTGAATGCAACTGAAAGTAACTCCCCAAATTGAGAGCCTCTTTTGTAAAGGTTTTCCTGATGCACAAATGAAAAAGAGAGCTCAACTCTTCTGTGGAAGCAAACAAATTCGTTAGGGCATGGTCAGTTCAGCAATTCTACTAATACAGAGAGTGCTAAGATTGAAAGGGAATGAATTGGGAAAACCTCATGTCAGCGTACAGATGCGGGCAGAGTAGCAGAGTTGTGACTTCAGGTCAACCAAAACAAAAG
Organism: Dryoscopus gambensis; assembly: GCA_013389985.1. Classification (NCBI taxonomy): domain Eukaryota; kingdom Metazoa; phylum Chordata; class Aves; order Passeriformes; family Malaconotidae; genus Dryoscopus; species Dryoscopus gambensis. The sequence goes on along the minus strand of WEIT01022861.1, from coordinate 62,636 downwards.
CAAAATTGCAGACAGTTTTCAACTGAGATTAATAGAGTTCAGCAGCTATGGCATCCCCTGTGCCCATCTCCCTTTTATCCAAACCTTGCTTCTCACTGCAGGAGTCAGCCGGTTTGTTTGATTTTTTTTTCCCAAGCTGTTACAGGTACCCTTTGCCGTGGCTGTCAGGAAGTGACAGTTGGTGCAAGGGGAACACCCAGGGGAGTGCTGGTGGCAAAATGGGATATGCTGAAGTTACAATCTCAGCAGAGAAAAATGTGTGCTAATAATCATGAAGTCCTGCGACAAGTCAGGAACTATGCAAAAAAATGTGACTTGGGAAGTCCCAGTCTGATCCCACTGATCTTGGGAACAAAGAAACAGTGTAAAAATTAGTATGAATGTTATGAAAGATTTGAAGGCTTTTGAACAAATAGAATTATATTTGGATCTGAACCACATTGTCAAAATCAACTCTCAAATTGTTCAGGGCCAGCAGACACAGCATGATGAAAATGAGTTGACTGACGTTTCTGCTTGTTAAGTTGGGGTCCGTGGTATGGGTCCTACCTGGAGAAGTGAACCACAGACTGGAACAACACAGCATTTAGCTGCGTGCTCACACTCCCTGAGTTCTCAGAAGTGAAGGGACTGTTGCTTTCTAGTGGTCACTGCCAGGTTCTTGCCTGGACTACTGACCTCCTGCACCAAGCAGCCTCAGTGAATCACAAGTCTCACTGGTTTTCAAGACTGTGAACCCCATGCAGAATTTGGCCCACTGGAAACCAGCTGGATGTCCAAATTGGGTGTTAAGAGTTGACTACCTCAGCTGATTCCATGCTTAGCTGAGAAAAGGACAACAAATTAATTTTTCAGTGGTGTTGACTAGCCTCTTCACCCAAGTAGTCCTTACCTGTCTGCACAGTCATGCACATATTCAGTTTAAATTTACATCCATAAAGCATTTCAAATACCTCCAACAAAAAATGCTGTAGTAGGATAACGTTTAACTACTGTCTATAAGAAACAAAAGCAAATGTGTGTGCTGCATAGGCATGCAAGGACCTATACAGTTATGCACTGATGGAAAGAAAATTCAACGAAAAGGTTTGACCCTTTTATTTTCTGGACACTCCTATTTAAAAGACAGCCACCCGCCGCCACCACCCCGAGGCAAGCCACTGCGGCTCAGTCCCAGTCCGGGCAGCCAAGCCCACTAATCCCATCCGGTCAACCCCCATGCAGCTCCTGCCTCCTTCTGGAAGTACTAAATTCCCAGAAGCTCTCATAAATTTGCATGAAACACCTACTGTTCCTGTGTGTGACCCAAACTACCACAGTTCTCTACAGCCAAGTCCAGCTTGGGTTTTCAAGCCAAGTATTCCCCTACTCTCCCTCTCTTGAGGATTCCAACCTGCTGCTGAGCTCACAATGAGCACTGTGTGCTAGAAATCTGCACTTGTCAGAACACTGCACTGCTGAGAAGCGACGGGGTTTGGGATCTCTTTCTCCTCCTTGTTTGAGGCTACCTAGAGGGTCAGTACGGAGGTAGAGACAATTCAAGACCGAAAAGAAGGATTGAAAACTTTGAGGGTTTAGAGTACTGACCGGGTTTGTCAATCTTGACTGCAGGTTATGAAATTCTGTTAAGTATATTATGGAAATAGTCCTTGGAGCAGGAATTAGACACCAGACCTACCCTCTCCCTCCATCCGAATTGCTTTCTCTTTTGAACTCACTGAATCCAGGCAGCCTGTTGCCCAGTGAAAGTACTTAATAGGATAAATAATAGCACCATTTGAGGCTAGTTCCTTATCTGTTTGCTGAGATGCTATGGAAATGGAAGTGTCTAAATACATCCTTGTGATGTATTTTCTAAGAAGCAAATTGTTATACAAAGTCTTCTTCCAGAAACAAAATGATCTTTCTGTATTAGAGCCTGGCACAAATACCACATGCCTTTGAAGAACAGGGGCAGTTTTCCTTCCCATCTACAAAAAAGCACATGACAGTCAGTTTCAATCTCTCCTGAAGTAGTTTCTTACCTAAATTTTAGATTTAAGAGAATGATGTATCAGTTACTAATTTTCAGCTTACAGTAACCATTTAGTATTTACCATGCATTGAGTCCACTTTCACAGGAGTTACAGCCAACAATGATTACTCTCAATGCAAGGGCTGCTGGACAGTTTTAGCTCAAAGAAGGAAAATTTGAAAGTGTATTTCTCTGATTTGTTTTTTTTTTTGCTGGGGTTACTATACTGCCATAGGAGTTCTGCCTCCCTCTTGTGGCTACCTCTTTTACTTTCAACTTGGAAAAGAAACAGTCACAGTGCAGACATGATCAGAGTTCCTTATAGTTGCCTCCCTGATATGTCTCCTCGAGTTTAACAAAAAAGCCCCATTATGTCTGCATTCTCCCATACAAAAAAAAAAAAAAATCTACCTAAGAGGGAGATTCCTTTTCACATTCATGTGGGAACAACTGAACATTTTTGATAAAATCAGTGGTAATTCTGGCTGGTTACATTTTGTAATTGAGTCTGAAAGTTTGTATTCAAGTCAGCCGAATGTAACAGCTCCACCTAGGAGCTACTAAAATATACTTCAGGGGACATAATATTTTCAAGTCATTCAAAAGATCATGGCTTGCATGTTTTAGGATATCATTTTGTTCTTTCCTGTCACCTTCCATTTATTACGTAGTCCTTTTCAAACATTGAGAAATCAAGCTATCTGAAGAGTTAAATAAAGGACTGTACCTCTAAGATGACAGAAAATCCAAGACAGCATTAAATGGCTGCCTTGGAATGACAGAGCCCCAGCTGAATGCTGATCTAATGTCCCTCCATTGCTTCCCCAGCCCAGAAGAACATCTTCTCCCTTCAAAGTCCTTAGCAGACTTACAGCATTTGCAGGGTGACTGACCTTGAGTGTGCCTGTTCTGGGCCCTTCATTCCTTTGCAATTTACACTGACATCATATAGTACTTTATAGCCTGGCACACCATTCAGAAAGAGATGTGAATTTTATCTTGAAAGCCATAGCTGGAAAGTGGGCAGGAGGCACATGAACATTTGCAGCAGAAGTCTACAGTAATGGAAAGAGATTAAGCTGCACAGTTCAAACACTACTGCTGGTCATCTTGCTTTGTCAGGTCTAAAACAAAGTGTCTTATTAGCTCTACACCACTTGGTTGCATCCTCCAGCTTCATCTCCAATTTCATCTGGCTTTGGCAGTAGGGCAAGGGACTTGCTTTGACCACTCATATATTTACGTGGCTGTTCAGATGATGTAGATAGAGATCTTATCACTCTGGCTTTGAAGGTACTCTCATTTTCTTCACATTAGATGGTACCCATCAGCACGTTCTTGACAGCTGGGCAGTGAAAACATTCATAGGAGCTGAGCCCAGCTGAGCTCAAAGTACAGACTATCAGGGGCTGGCTGCAGTGACAGCTAGAACTCCCTGGAAAAAATCATCTCTTGTGCCTACAGACCACATCCAATAAAGGCAGCACTGAGTCCTCACCCTATAACTTAACACTGTCTGCATCTGAACAGATGGGTCAGAGCGTGGGTCAGTCTCTCCAGCAAAAATGCAGCTGACTGAAAACTCTATAAACTGGAAGTTCTGTTTTCTGCTTAGCAGGTGCTCTGCTCATGCCATAAAATAGTGCGGGTATTACAGATGTGATGGGATGCCTCATTAGAAATATTTTCCTTCAACGGAGACACAGCCACACCGACTACTAATCTGCCCAGAGTCTCTGTGGGAGAAATGAGATGGCTGATGTCAGTAGGCCATATTGCAAACCTGGGAAGATCTGTAGTGGAAGATGATGCTTAAGATGGAAAAACTCCCTTTTGTCCAAAGCAGCAAGGCAGGGAGTAGGAAGCAGCTGAGGGAATATGTGAGTTCCAGTCTATATGTGCGGCTTCCCATTTTTCAACGTTTGCAGCTGTCAAAATCTTGGTATGCCCAAGGTTATATATCAATTACCATGAAGACTGGGGCAGAGAGGAGCTCTGGAAATGGGTCACAGGTTAGGAATGATAGTCAGTGCCCAGGGTCCTATAACTCCATGACAGGATGAATCGGGCTGGCTCATTCCTGCTGTTTTCTTTTCTCTCAAAGCCAGAGACTCCAGTTGCCCAGCAGTTCTCAAACTACTGCAGCTTTGCAATCAGATAATTAGCTGCAGAATGAGAACTCCACATTAACTACTCATAAGCCATAGGTTGGTTCCAGCTGAGTTTATGTTCACTGGGAAGACTGAATTCAGCCAAAACTGAACTGGAGTTGTTTCCTGCAAATTCCACCTAGTCCTGTGAAAAACAATCCTAGGACTCATCAAGGGGAAAAAAAATAAGAAAAAGAGAGAGAGAGAGAAAAAAAAAGATTTGGCTTGTCTGCCAGATGCCACTTATGCTGGGTCCCAGAGGGGACACAGGACCACCTCTGAACAGGCTGCAAAGTGTAGGGCACACCCATAGTTTTTCCATGAAAGCCTTAGGACTCCTTGCCTTTAAATCAGCTCTCCAAAATTCTCAGCAACCCAGAAGCTGGTGTGGATTGCAAGGCCACTCACTTAGGCACAAAGGAACAGCAGTATTAAGTGGGAGGCAGTGAGCATCCAAAGTGGAGCAAATCTGCCTTGCACAAAAGCATTTTCAGCGGACACGTGACCATGTGGCTGAGGGACAAACCACTGAGTAAAATACATCACAGCACCATGTCTGCTTGGGGGCAGCAGCCTGTGTGCTGTCTCCCACTCTGCCAGCTGTGCCAGGGAGGCTGAGGCTACACAAACACACACACTCCTGAAGGAATCACAGGATTATCACTCACACTGACCAGCACCATGCCATACTTACACATTGCATATCTGTATTCTGGCGTACCCCAGGTGAATTACTCTATCTTAGGTCACCACATGGAGCCTGAGGTATGTAAGGCCTCCAACAGCACACTATATAGGTCACTCTGCAAATTTTTCTCTATGGATATTACATCCTCTGATGCTTGTATACATCAGGAATAACTTTGCTAAAGTTAATTCAGTTCTGCTGTGGACCTTTGCACATCATAGCTGCTGGCTGGAACATACAGCAGTAATCAGTAAAAACATTTATCAGCATGCTAGGTACAGCTCTGCTTTGGATCAGTAAAGTAGGACATTGCCTATAAGGAGACTAATTGGTATTTTAAGTCAGGCTTTTTTTTTATCTGACTTCTTTGTTGTGTGGTTTCATGGATCAGAGCCAGCAGTATTTTAGCTGTTGCTGGAACATCATCACAGCTACTCAGCTGTTACGTGAATTCATAACAGTTACCGTATGAGTGAATAATGTTACTACTTTAAAAGCATTTCAGCAAGGTACTAATGCAGAATGTGTAACTCAGAGGCACTCCTTTACCTCACACCCTTTCAGAGAAGCTCTAATCTTCAGAATTTTAGGGACTTTTTTTAGCTATTGAAGAATCAGTACTCTGTATTCAAATTATGAATCATTCAGTTTGCGGCGACTTCAGCATTATGTCAAACATGCACACATGTGAAAAATGAAGGGGTGGTCTATGCTCGAAGACCAGTAATCTTCCTGCTACAAGCATGAGAGCTTGATTACAGCAAGCGGGGTGAACATTTTAGTAATGGCCAATTCTTCTCCAATAAAAGGAAGCCTGGAGACTTTTCTACATGACAAAGCATTTGGCAACAATGCTGTTTTGAAGCATTTCCTCCTCTGGTCACTTTCTACTCCTGTCAGCTCTTTCAGTTGCATTAACACGTCTTTTGTAGGGCTGCCCTATGAACCAGATCAGGAAACTGATCCAGGTTAAAAATTAGCCAGTACAGGAGGGCAAGGAGAAAAAAAAAAGGCCCAGCAAGGAACTGGCACAACGGCAAAAGCAGAGCGTGGTGGCACAGAGACAGAACGAGCACACAGTGGTATGGGAAGGAAGTACGGATGCCTGAAATCCTCATTATCGCTGAACACTTGGGGGTCGTGAGAAAGACAGAGTCATTGTCTAATTAAGTTTTGCCTTTACAAATTAAGTGTTGTTTTGTCAATCAGAAACATGGAAAAAACCACACAGTTTCTAGTCCACAAAATCCACGATGGCAAAAACCTCTTCTAACGTGTAAAACAAATGCAGCACATGGCAAGAGCCTGGAAAAGACCTACTGGTCACCTCCAGCTGTAGCTGATCATTTCCTAGAAACAGCTGTTATAAAGACCAGGGTGCACACGTGTGAAACGATTCCTTCAGGAAAGTCAATTTTATAAGCAGAGGAGGCACGAGTGGTCCTAGAAAAGGAATAGTTTTGCAAAATCTGACATGCAGTTTGTGTGTAAGTCAGATAGGGAACTACGATTCTGCTAGAAGAGAAATCCTGGTGTTGACAGGAGAGGGTCGAGCAGTTGTTAGTAGCAGCTTTAGAAGAAAATTGCTGATCGGTCCCCTGGCTTTTGTGGTGCTGTTCTTCAGTCTTTGAAGAGGTGAGAGATCTGCTGAAAACAGATGGCGACAGAAGGAGCTACAGTAATGAATAGTAGCTGGTCACCCGCTTATGTAGCCTTCTGTGAAGTTGCAACTTGGGTATTTTGCTTGGAGCAGGGAAGATTGCTTTCTTATGTTGGTAGCTATGTGGATCTGACTGGATAACTAAGCTCATAGGTTTATTGTCCAGTTTAGACATGCCTTAATGAGAAAGGTCTATATGTAAGTTGTTTTCAAAAAACTCTATGCATTCTGATAGCAAACAATCTATATTAAAGAAAAATTGTTCATATTTCCTACTTTGCTTCAGTAAATACTTGGTAACAGCTGAGCAGGCCTGAGATTCTACAAACCTAATAATGAAATAAAAGCTTAATATGTAACTCAGAGACACTCCTTTACCTCACACCCTTTCAGAGAAGCTCTAATCTTCAGAATTTTAGGGACTTTTTTCAGCTTCCTTGAAGGCCTTGCCTGCTCTAGCACTTCAAAGATGAGACTTTACTGAAACATTGCTTGGCCTCTGCAAGATCGTGAGATGCAAAATACACTGCTGTAGGATAACAAGGTTTAGCTCTCTGTGGGCTGTGAGGGGGGCTGTTGAATTGTACCTATACTAGACTCTTGAAACTGGTGTTAGTGTGCTTTGACAAAGCATATTGCTGCGCTTCAAATTCTAGATATGACAGTAAATCCAACTTGAAGAATAGCGATACCTTGCAATAAGGGTAATGTGAGCTATTTCATTCCATTTCTGCCTTGCTAAAAAAACCTTTTTGGAAAACCTCTTGCTGAAGGCAAGAGGGACATGCTTACTGGTTTTGGTTTCCAGCTACTAGATCATGGTGAGCAGGCTGTTAGGAGAATGTCAATTAATATACATATATATTTTATACCATTTAATTAGGGAATTTTTGTTCAATACCTGAACACTGTCTGAAAGTCATATCCTCTGAGTTTTGTTATGTGTCAGCATCCCTTCTGACTCTTGAGGGCTTGTTGCATCCTTGTTGCATAGAAAAGCTTCACTATGATGTGTCTGCTGTTAACTTCTGCCTGTGCCCAACATTTTGGATTGTGGCTTGGACCACTTATTTTTCTTTTTAGCTCTGTATGGACACTTAAAAACCCCAAAGAAACAAAAAGAACAAAAGAATCCACCCCTCACAAACAAACAAAATTTCTCAAATTATATTTAAGGTTCTAGTCTCTCTTTGGTACAGCAAATGGAAGCAGTGAGAGAGACTTAGAGGAGAAAATAAGATCTAATCTCACAATGTGTGAACATAACTCCAAGAAGCATTTTCCCTTACAAACGTTTTTAGACTGCCTTAGTTCTGTGTATGTTGCTGTTTTATCCTTTAACACATGCTATTGCAGTTTAAAGTTTGAATGTGTATCTCATTCTTCTGGAAACATGCCATTTCAGAGATTGGGTGAGAAGGTTTACTTCCCTGACTAATAATACTACTGTGTTGCCAAAGCCTTCTGAAAAGTGTCTAATGGCCTAGCTCGTTTTTAATGTAAGAGTGTAATAAATATACTGGGTGAAAATTGTATGTTGCCTTCATGCCTGAAGTAGGAGACTTTACCAGTACAAGAGCAGATTGGTAATGTGGACAAGACAATGATGACAAATCTGGAAGGCGTGCTGACGGTGAGCCTCATTCTGTCATTCTGTAATATAGGGAAGACCAATTTTTGTTTTCCTTGCTCAACCACCCGCCCTCACAGGGAAGGGGAACCAGTAGACATAATCACAAGTCATCAACAAAACAAGTTTTGTGTTGTTTCAAGAGCTAGGAAATTAAAAATCACTGTTTTCAGCAACACCTAATACTAGGTACTGTATTCTTCCCTGTATGATCAGAAATGATTTCAAAGAAAAATGAGTGCATGCTGATACTGCTCTGGTAGTGATTTCTCTATGTGTAAGAGATCAGGCATACTCACGGTCTGCTCTTGGGAGGCAGAAGAGTAGTTTCAGATTTATTTTATTTTCTGCAATTTTCAGATGAACCAAAAAATCTCAATTAAAAAAACAACTAAGCAACACAGACAAATAGAAACTAAGATTGCACCTCACATTGAATGTGTTTTAACTTGGCATCAAGATTTTGTGGTTCTGTCTTCCAGCTCAGTTGCTAGCTGGTGGTTTTCTGTGGCAATCAGACACTTTGCATCTTTGACTTTCTATATTCAAGTGTGTCCCATCCCTCCCCCATTGGCAAATACTTATATATCAGTCATCCCTTTGGAAATATCTTCTTGAAAGATATGCGGTGTAGAACAACCCATTAGTACTTGCCAAGAACTTTAATGGAAGGGTGGTCAACCCAAAAATCATACTGAAAAATATTTATTTCTTCCTTCCCCACCCCCTGCAGCTTCCTATTCACAAGTTCAAAAATCTCTATTCTAAAAGAAGTAGTTCCACGATTGACTACAAAGAAGATGAACTACAAATATCCCCATATCCTAGACCCTTTAGCTACTGTTGCAGTGGTAAGTCATTTGCTCTGCTGAGGAGAAGCAAGGGATGCTTCTGGACAGGCCAGGAATCATTCAGGGCACTCAGTGTAGACTGTGTGTCTCTGAGTGCAAAATGGTAGCTGTAAAAGATAGTTCGTGTTAGTCTCAAACATTTGGTAGGGAAAGAAATATGATTGTGTCTAGGATTGAGGGGGAACTTTTTTATTTTATTTCCTTCTCTAACACATCAAGGATCAGCTTTTGATCCTGTGCACAAATTGGTTTTTCCCTACAGTATCCCATATTTGGTATGGTTTTTGCATTGAAGGAGAAAGTTTACCCAAATGTTGTTATCTTTGCTCTCGATGTAATGTCCATCTTCACTATTGGGTTCAAGTCTAGACAGCCCAATAGCTAAAATGGAAGTGCCCACCCAACAGTACAGCTGACATTATTGCTAAACCTGGTAAAGCCACCCTGAGCTGTCAGTGGTAGAAACCTCGGGGACAAAGATGACAGACAGGGTAACATGCAAACTTAGTAAGATTCATGCTTGCCCAGCAAACAAAGGAGAATGCTGGCAGACAAATACAGATCACTATAAAAGTAATGCTGTTATGCACCTTATGCCTTCTAATGCTCCCCAGACTATCAGCGTTGCTCCTGCTCTATACACAAGCATAAGTTATCCCAGTCTAACCAAACGCTAAATGAAGTAGAATCCCCTAGCATCCATACAGCAGGCAGCCAGCGTGAACAGACTTCAGAAAGTGACCAACTTGCTTGATTCCCCAAGCAGCAGCTGAATTGCCATGAATTAAGTGGACCATTAGTCTGACTCAATGGGGCATTTCTCATGAGGGCTTGATTTTGTTCACAGCAATATTCTTCAGCGGCACTCAGGGGTTTGCGGTGCTGTGCCACAACTGGATATTAGTACCTGAGAAACTGTAAGAGGCCTGTGCACACAGGTCTTGCCTTCTGGGAAGGCAGACTGATGAAATATGGAAAGGAGCATGATACCAGACCAAGGCAGTACTGCTGACATGCACACATGTTAAAGTTTTTAACTATTTAGTTAGCCACTCTGAAAAACTGGGAGGGGGCTCCAGGGTAGGAAACTGTAGGCATGCAAAGCCTTGGTTTGAAAAGAAAAGGAGTATGAAGGGCAACCTGATTCCTTCCTTGGTAACATGCCAGTCATTTTGGCAGTTTTGTTTCACAGTGAAGTACAAACTTTTTGCAAGATACTACTACTTTCCTATCAGAGGAATCAGAAGTCAAGTAACACCAGCAACTCAAGCAATCCCTGTAATTCATTCAACAGACCATGAATTAGGGCTTCTGAGTGGGCTGATCCTCTTCAGTCCTGTTGTCTGTGTTATGCAGGTAGAAAACTCCAGCAAAAAAGGTGAGGTTGGACAGGTGAGAATGGTAGAACTTTGTAATCTATGCTATTTTTTTTGGCCAGGGCTCCAGCAATGTGCACAGTGAATAGTGACTTAATCAGAGGACTCACTCTAAACCAGTCATGTCCCTATACAAAGTCTGCACTCCAGCAGGGAAGGTAGTGTTTGTTACTGTAGAAATTAAAGATTTTGAGGAATCAGAGGGGAAGGCCTCCTGTACCCACTATACCCACTAACAAACTCCTCCCCATCAAAAGATACCAGACAGGAGTTCCTGAATTTGTTACTAGGGCTAGTTAATAGAGAGGACTTCAGGCTGAAGGTTACATAACAAATGTAGTTTACACCACCACAATTGTTGAAGAGATGTAACCTACTACGCCTTGTGTATGTCAAGTCAGAATTCAATGTTATTTTTCATTTATGCTTGAGTGGACTTTACACAGGTTAATTATTGGTGGAGACTTCAGGGAGATGAGTGGAGTTCAAAAGTTGTGCTAAGGACTGAGCGAAGGCAGGAATGGTTAACATTGATGGAAAAATACTCAGGGTTGAGAAGATTTTCCCATATCACATGGCTCTCATAGGTTACCACAGAGAAAAAGGATAAAGAGGGAATGGAAGAAAAGACAGTAAAGAGGGAAAAATGGAAGTTAAGCCAGCTGGCAGAGCTCTGACAACCTTTTGCACATCCTGTTGCCACCAACTCAGTGAAGAACTGTTAAAAGCAGTAATGTTGCAGATCAGTGAGTACCTGTGGGCCTTCACAAGACACTGAGGAAGGATACCTGTAAATTCTTAGGTTGTGCTCCTTCCCTCTTCCTGGCCAGCTCCAGCCTCAGTTACCAGCCCAGGTGGTAGCACACTGCCTACGACAGTGGCACCTTGGCCCAGGCAGCCTTTAAGCAACTGCTTGTGAGGAAAGGCACCCGCGCTCACAACGCCAAGCAGGGCTCAGAACCCCTTTCTTGTGGGCCGGGAAGAGCCATTTCTGCCTTGTAGTGGTTACTTGCAGTTTTTAATTGCCTTGGAGCAACCTCCTGGGGACTGAGGTGAGGTGTGTTGATTTCTGCGGAGCCTGGCACCAGTTGTGACCAGCAACGTGAGCAGCAGGGCCTGAGCCACCTCCTCTGTGAGGGCTGCCAACCCTGCTCCCAGCACTCTGCCCTGGCACAGCCACCACAGCCTGGCCCTGGTCAACAGCAGCTGCACGTGAGTCAGTGTGTGCCCAGGTGGCTACGGAGGCCAGTGGCATGTTGGCCTGTGTCAGCAATAGTGTGGCCAGCAGGACCAGCGCATTGATAGTCTCCCTCTACTCAACACTGGTGAGGCTGCACCTCGAATCACAAGTTCAGTTCTGGGCCTCTCAGTTCAGGGAGGACACTGAGGGGCTGCAGCGTGTGCAGAGAAGAGGAACGACGCTAGTAAGGGGTCTGAAGCACAAGTCTGATAAGGAGCAGCTGAGGGAGCTGGGGCTGTCCGGCCTGGAGAAAAGGAGGCG
>WEIT01022861.1:1151-49312 GCA_013389985.1 Dryoscopus gambensis | reverse complement strand
GGAGGAGACAAACCCGGCGTCCCGGCGGCGGGCTCGGCCCCTTGTTTGTGGCTCTCAGATCCATCATGGCTTCCCCCTGCCTTTCTGCCTCCCTGCTCCTTGTGTTCCTCCTCCCTGTGGCTGCCCTGTTTATATAGCGCTATTGCCGCTCTCTAATATAGACTCTGCTAGGATGGGAAGGTGCTTTCCAGCCCCACGTCACCGCCTCTCCATTTAAACACCACATCAGCCTTTAAATAGGGAGCGAGCCGCGGAGCGCGGGCTGGGAGGTGCATGCGTCCGCGGCGGAGGCTGGGAGACGGGCGGCTTGTCCCTCGGATCCCGACCGGCCTTACCCGCCGGTTTCTCTTCCCTCGCGCCGCCGGTGCCCGTGGCCACTGGCCTGCGGAGCGGTGGTGCTTGGCGGGGGCGAGGGTGTCTCCTAGCCCGTGTAAATGGGCTTCCCTTTGCTTCTATGCATTGCACAAAGACAGTTTTCATCTCCTCCTGCATTTGAATCTGTTTACCTTTTCCAGCCTTTTTTTTTTTTTCTTAATTTTTTTTTTTTTTTAATTTTGCTTGTTTGGTTGTGGGTTTTGGTGTGGGGTTTTTTGTTTGTTTAGGGTTTGGGGGTTTTTGTCCCTGGCATACAGCTCGCACACGTTCCTGTGCTCCTGTAAAGTCTTCAAAGTAGCTTTTCTGCTGCGTGGGGAAAGGAGTATTTAAACGATTCTTACCCAGTGTATCAAGGAGAGTTGTGGTATTTATTTTATGGTGCTTTGCCAAGGTCTGATTACAACTGTGTCCCCAAAAGTGAAGTTAATATTCAAGTTTTATGTATGAGTCATGGGCTGCAGATCCTTCTCAGTGATTTATGTGTGTTTCTAGTGTCTAAAGTCTATTTTATTGCCGTCCAGCCAGAGCAATGGTTTTGGAATTTTCACTACTCGATTTCATTACAGTAGTTGGTATACTACAAAATATTTGAAAGAAAATGCAAAGTGTCTTAATTTTCTTTTCTGAATCTGTAGTTTTACAGACCTGCTTGTGAGTTAGGTTTGTGCAAAAGCAAGGAAACATCTTTGATTTGATATTTTGTCAGCTTTTGTGTCCAAAAATTCTAGGAAAGTAATCAGCTGTTACATAGAGGGCAGTTACTCAGCAGGATGCGTATTGAATGTGTGTGATTTGAGTCTTAGTTGTCCTTCTGTTTATAAACTTCTTGCTTTGTGTTTTTATTGTAAGAAACGGATCTATTTCTGTATAGTAAATTAGAGGTTTTGCTTCTCTTTCTTGACTAAGGCTGTACTGAATAGCAAAAAATGTGTATGTTGAATAAGCTCCAGAGTACTGCTAAATATTTTTGACTCAACAATTTACGAAGACTTGTTTTCTTTCACTGTATTTCTGTACTAGAAGTTCTTTTTGAAAGTTGTCAATGTTTGGAATAGTAAAAGCCAAGCTTAAAATAAGCCTGCTTCAAATAGGTATGCTTTAGGTTAATTTTCAATTAAGTAGTAAAATCCTACAATTTTGTTGAATCGGGTCTCATTCAGTAGCAAGAAATATGAGCTTACCAAGGGTTGCCAAAGATGAGTAGGGACATTTTGAAATGCTGCAGCCACGTGACTTTAGGAAGCTGGACTTGGAGCCTAATGTGTCAGTGGCATCCCATCAGCATCTGATGAAATCCTAATTACTAGAAATCTGTTCTCTGTAATAAAGGACAAATGCTGGATGTTAACAGTTATATATAGTATAAAATTTTACAGGTGATAAGGGTAATTTATTTGTAAAAGTCCACAACAACATAAAAAAAGCTCAAATTGTAATGATTACAGTGTAGATTATATGTGTTACTTTTTTTATGCACATCTTTGATGTAATTGTGGCTGGAAGTAGTTACCTTTACAGAGTGCTCTTCTGGCTGCATGTGGCTGGCTCACAGTGGTGACTGCATGGCTGGGAGAAGGATTAGCAGTGTTTCAGGGACAGGTGCAGGAACCAGGAACAAACTGTTGTCACATGTACAAAGCATGCTGTGGTCTGTCTCTCCATAACATGTTGGTTATTGGAAACCCAAACCGCTGAAATCCCAAGTGTTGTGATAATAATTACAAAGGATTGCAGGTTTTGTACCCTTGAAGTAGAAGGAATGTATGAAATGTAAGCCCCCAAGACATGTGGCATTTCTTAAAATAGGTTGCTGGTTGCTCCTGGATTTGGAGTGTGTGTGTAGCAGTGTCACCATACTCAAGAGTTTTCTCTACAAGATGCACAGAGAAAGTAAAATATAATCATTCCCTTATGTTCCTGGAGGGGGAAATAGTAGATTCCAAATCTTTTCTATGTGTTTGTGGTTGTATCTAATAAATCAGGAATTTTAATTGTTGTCTTTAATCTGTAGTAAGTGCTTGGAATAGTGTTTATTGGAGAGTGATTTGAGTATTTTGCTCTTAAAAGAGCTTGACATTTACAGCAATGTACTCTTTATGGGGGGGACACTTTAATATAAACCAGATGAAAGCACAATTATTTTAATAGCCATCTTGAAAGTTTCCATTTGTTTTCATTGCTTTCTCTGACTGAATTCAGAAACTTGTTGGAAAGCTCACCTACTATCCCATCTTTAGACTTACTCAGTAATTGAATTATCTTATTTATTTTTTTGAGTAAGCCGTGTATGAAGATAGTTTTGTCATTCAACTCCAGAGTCTTAGATATAAACACCCTGTATAAACAGCTTCAGCATCATATAAATAATGCTTAAAGCTAACACTTCGTGTATGTTGGAAACAATACAGTGTGCTTTCTTGTAATGCGTGGAACTTAAGACTGTTTTGTAATTTTACTGGATATGCCTCTTTGAAGTAGGAAAAGAGCATTCTGTGATGCTCTTCAAAATTCCACTGTGAATTGCTGCCCTCAGTGTGGGAGATGTTCCATCCACCTGGGCTGGCTGTTCAGTAGGAATGTACAGAAGAGAATTTCAACTGGACAAGAGATATCTGAGTATTATGTAAATGTGTATAGGTAGAATGAGACAGACACTGTTGCATTATAAGCTTGCAAATGTTTTGTTCTCTCTTTTCTTCCTCCTAATCACAGAGCCATGAGTGTATTGTGTATATTACTGTGTGATTAGAACAGTGTCTGAAAGTTCTGACCCATGTTGGGATCCGGTGCGCTGTGAGGCTCATGCAGAGGGGTCCGTGCGTGTGCAGGCTGCATGTTCAGGCTGCCGGTGGGCTGCTTACCCCGCGCGGCCCTCGGCTCACTCCACCCCCGCGGGGCTCTCCTGTTTTGGGGAACTGACCCGCTCGCTTGGACTGTTGGAAGTAATGCAGAAGGATCCAGTGTCAGCAAGGGCAGAGGAAACATCTGTGCTCTTAACCTGCCTTTCTGAGGTCTTGCTAAGATGATGCTGGACACTAGAAACCATTATCTGCTTGAATTTGTTTTTTCTTTTACCTCCATAGGGAAAAAAGGAAATTCTCGAGCAGACTGTTGGGCTGTAAGAGTCAGTTCATTTTATCTGAATGTTGGTATCTTCCTTATAGGGCTTTATAGACTCAGAAGGCTTTGTGAATAAACCTTACAAAAATACCTGACTGTGGAGATGGGAGGAAGTATCTACTGGTGGAAATTATTAGGGCCTGTTTGTGTAAAATCCCATTTATTAGAAAAGTAAACCTAAGAAGTAATTTAGGGAGAGGAGGATTAAAGGAGAAAATGCACCCTCCATCCTACAGGAATTTTGATTGTAATTTGAGGCATACAGGTAGTTCTCTTGACTTAAATAAAGTAACTTACATGCTTGAGGTTAGGCATGTTTATTTGCAAAATGTGGTTTTGGCATTAAGGAACAGATGCTTTTAATATAATAAGGAACAATATATGGAATAGGTTAAGTAGTATTTCTGTGCTAGTTGAATCATAAGCTTCATGCAATTTGTTTAGTTACAGAAATAAGAGGACTTAATGTTATTAAGTAGAATGTCTTTTTGCATCTGTTATGAATTAGGTGGAAAAATAATCCTGTTAATGGTGCTTAGTGTTTCTGAGTTACTACACAGATTTAAAAAACTAGCACTCAAGAGAAGGCTGGCATTGAAAGTCTGTTTCAATGTTTATAAGCTCAGTTAATGCAGTATTTGAAACCTGGATAAGTTGAGTATGCACTATGGTATGTTTTGTTTCTCTTGGAGGAGTTGTGGACGTAGGTGCTGTAAATGCAGTTGTTAAGGTTGGCAAATTTACCCTGTTACTTGAAGCCAGAAATTTTTAGTGGTTTTATTTTTGAAAGACAGGTATCAAAAGGATGAATGATAACATTTCAGCTACTTGATTTGCAGCGGCATGTTTTAAAACTAAAGTGTGATCTATAACATAGAGTGGTATGTTGGGTTTTGTTGGGGTTTTTTGGTTTATTTTTGCATTTCTTTTTCTTCTTTG
Organism: Dryoscopus gambensis; assembly: GCA_013389985.1. Taxonomy (NCBI): domain Eukaryota; kingdom Metazoa; phylum Chordata; class Aves; order Passeriformes; family Malaconotidae; genus Dryoscopus; species Dryoscopus gambensis. The sequence continues at coordinate 44,878 of WEIT01022861.1, read as the reverse complement.
GGGGGAGGGCCTGGGGCAGGGGTTGTAAAGAACATAACTTGAGCATGCCCCAATGCAAAGGTTTTTTTAAACAGTAAGAACATAATGCATTAAGCAGCCATCAAACTGCTTATTTCCAGGTTCCAAATATGTTCTTTTATTCCCTTGTAATCTTAATGCATTTTCTTAAATTTTATTTTCCTCCCCCCCCCCCCCCCCCATTTCTAAAGGTAAAGATATTCAGCTTCTTTTTTGTGCTTATTGACCACTCATATTTTCCCTGGATTAGTAAATCATGTGCTACTAATCTCCCTACATTTTCCCATAATTTAGGGATAACAATTCGTAATATGTGCAATATAATCTTTAGCATGTCTGCAACAAAGTCAACACTTCTGGAATGCATTAAGCTAATGTCTGTGCATAAAATAAATGCTCCAGTGCATGCAGTAAATTTGTGTAGTTCCAGCATCTCTGGACTAACTGCTTGTGTTTGGTGCAGATTTCCTGTATGCACTGGAGGCACAGCCTTCCTGGAGTGTCAAACCCACTGCACCGGTACAGGATGATTGTTTTGCATATATACAACATATCTGATGTGTGTGGCATAATTCAGGGTTTCTTGCTTAAGGGAGTTAGGCAGTGGGTCTGAGGAGAATGGCAGTTTAGAGAAAGTTGTGGCTACTTTCTGATCAGTTTAAAATTGGTGTACTCCCAGGCCAAGGAGCAGCCTTGGTCAGTGATGTATATATGGTTCACAGGCTGCAAGATTGATCAGCCATAATTCACAGCTTGTAGTGCTACCTTGCAATTAGATAGCACAGATACTTAAGCCCAGCCAAAATCCCACTGAGGTTCATACATAGAAGGAGAGGTCCAGGCTGTACTGTTTGAAAGGTACAGCATGTACCTAGTACAGTTGTCGTGTGGTTCTCTGAATTAAATTTTGTACTTTAATTGATAATGTTAAGTATTTGCGTTCTCTGTTTTAAATTGTACCTTCATTTTAAAATTCACAAAATGGTTGAAGTTGGAAGGGACCTGTAGAGGTCTTCTTGCAACTGCCGTGCACAAGCAGGGCCGACTAGAGCCCAGGACGATGTCCACATGGCTTTTGAGTGTCTCCAGGAACGGAGGCTCCAGAACTTCTTGTGGCAACCTAAAGTGAGCTGACAGTTCACTTTATCTTTGATAGTTGAGGTGTGAAAGCAGTGTAATAATAAAACATTTTTAGTATTTCCCCATGAAAAATTTGAAATGTGTGAGCATAAATACAGATTGAAAACAGAAGTCTGTCTGGCCTGTCTTCAAGAGTTTCTGAAAACAAATATATGATGAAGAGCAGGACATTCACATGAATCATTCCAGTTTTTTGAGCCTTCAATGTTTTTCAGCTCAAGATCATTCTGATCTTGGTGCCTGTTGAACTAGTAAGCACTAACAAGTTTCTTTTCCTGTCTTTATTATTCTTGTGAACTTTGAATGTTCTGTAATGCGTTTTGCACACATCCGGGCATTTTTGCGGATTTATATCTATATTTGCAAGCAGAAAACAAATTGACTGAATGGAAAACAATCTCCTTTTCTCTGTTTTAAATTATATTCTTCATGGCTTGATAACTCTTGTGCTGTAGTTATGTCACAAAAGATTGTGAGCAGTCCCTTCCCTTCTCACCTTGTTTGAGCTGTTCTTCCTGATTTATGCCTTCCTGGGTATTTCAATCACTGGGAAACATGCGCTGTATTCTGAAATGCAGTTTTTTGTGGGGGGAAATCTTATTTTAATGTTAAAGTGACAGATTTTTTTCAAAACAATACTGACTAGTTACTGTTTTTTTTTAAAGCCTAAATTGTACAGGTCTGTAATTGAAGATGTCATTAATGATGTCAGAGAAGTTTTTCTGGATGAAGGAGTGGATGAACAAGTTCTTATGGAACTCAAAACAGTAAGTTGAACTTTATAATAGACCAATACAACAGTTAGTTTCCAAACCTGGCTACTGTTGTTCACAGTAGAAATACTAATTTTTAGTTAATTAAGCACTGTAATCTGCGTATCTGTAGCCCCATACTGTTTGAATTGCACTGTTGTATAGACAGGTCTGCTCACCGTGTTATTTTGTCTAATCTGATAACAGAAGTCATCTGAACACAGTGTTGTTTTGATCCCCAAAATACTGCATGTTTAAAAAAGGGAAAAACATGTTTATTTTAGAGACAGACAGTTCTTGGTGTTTCTCTGCAGGAAAAATAAAATGTCTGCACTGCTTGATGTTTTTGTCTTTCTGAAGAAGAGTTGCATTGTTGATACACTGTCAGATTTTTGCATGTATGATTTGTTGTTTGCAAAAGTATTGTCATTTGAGGGTTGGTGCATAATTAATCACACTGCATGCATCACACTTGCCTGAAGCTCTGATTCAGAATTGTTTTACATGGAGTGTAAAACCAAAGGTCCAAAATAAAGGCAGGATGTTAACCTGAGATCTAGTGGGTCTGCTATGGCTTTCTTCAAATTTTTCATGAGTAAAAAAAGCCCTTCAAAAGGAAAGGGAAAAAGCAGGGGGGAAAAAAAGGCAAAACAACACCGCAAAAAGAAAGGAAACTGGGAAAGTAGGTGACATCTTGTCTCATCTTCTTCAGTGAGCATGATGTCCCACATTCACAGTATATTTGAAGTATTAAAAAATAGATGGGAGTGGGAAACAAATTTTGAGTTTGACTAGACAGAAACAGATGAAGACTTTTCCCATGACACCATGACCTATCTTGGTGGAAACACAGTGAGCCCTATAAAAAAAGTGCTGTGGTATTTGTGTCACAGGTGATGTCAGAAAAAATTAATGAGGAAAGAGACAAGAAGGAAAATGAAGTATTGAAGAGGAAGGGAGCCCTAAACAGATTTTGAAATCATAAGTCCTGGGTGCCTGTAGTCTTTTTGACTCTGATGTATTACAGAATACTTGTGTTGCTGTTTTTACAAGAGCTGCTTTTTTGCATCTGTGTCTGTCCTTTGGTGATATGTCAGCTGACATAAAGAACCATAGGGCTGGAGAAGCTGAATTTGATGTTGTGGTAGAAACTGTATTAATGATTGTAGAGAGGCATTCTCTTAGATATACTTGTAGCTTCTGTTGAAACATGCTAGGAAGCAGTAGTCTTTAAGCACCTTTTATTGAGGAGTTCCAAGAAAAACTGGCTTGAGGAAAGTTGTAATAAAGAATTATTTTTTTGATTAAAGAGGTAAGAAAGAATATAGGGAAATGGAAAACTTGAGCTCTTATTTAAAGTTACCAGTTTATCTCAGTTCATGCTTCGGTTAGGGTTGTTGTGACTCTTCCACACTTGAAAGAAAGAAAGAATGTTAAAGCTTAATCTTGGACTGACAAGGGATATTTAATTTCTTTTCTTAACTCTGTGGAGTTAACCTTTTGTCTGTATCTGCCTGAAGGCTTTTTGGGCTTTTTGCATTAAATAAACAGTGAAAACAAACTCAGTTTTGGAGTACTGTCGTTATATTGTTACAAATCCTGTTGAGTAAAAGTTGTACACAGATATTTCTCTTTCCTTTTCCAAACCAGCTGTGGGAGAACAAGCTGATGCAGTCTAAGGCTGTAGATGGCTTCCATTCAGAAGAGCAGCAGCTTTTATTGCAGGTGCAACAACAGCAACAGCAGCAGCAGCAACAGCAGCATCATCACCACCACCATCACACACCTCAGCCGCAGCAGACTGTGCAGCAGCAGTCTCAGCCACAACAGGTCCTTATTCCAGCATCTCAGCAAGGTCAGACATAATCTCTAAATGCTCTGACAAAACACTCTGAAGTTAGTCCAGCTCCTTAGCATATTCTAAATCTAGGGCAGGATGCTCGTTGGATGGTTAACTTTTTGTCATTCTCCTTGGCCTCTATTCAATGGGTCAAGAAAGCTGTCTTGGTGATAAGTGTTTTGGTATTTGTTTTAAGTTATATCTTTTAGAAGATTTTGAAAAAGCTGAATTCTTCTCTTGGTCTCCTACAACATAACATGCTTTCAGGCTGCAAAAAATTTCAAAATTCCATTAGCAGCTCTAAGTTCAAGCCAATATACATAAGCAGTTGACAGTTTAGTCATGAGGTGGTAATGTCGTTAAGAGCAAATTATTTCAAAAAACCATTATTGGTTAGCATAACTCAATGCTAGGACATGAAAAATACTTGTATAATAGTCTGAATATACGTAGGGATTTTTTTGGTCTTAAAAGATGGCACACTGTGTAGATGTGGATGTACAAGGTGTATTTTAGCTAGGTGTAATGGTATTGTTTCCTGTAATTACTGTCCTGAGTATTCATTAATAATTTAATGAAAATTTTTTTCAGCAGTTATAATTTTATTTGAAAACAGATAAATACTACTGGATTTTACTGCATATATGCTGAGTAAACATATCTGCCACCTATGAAAGGTTTGAGTTTCAAGTGTATTAAATTTGTAACATAAAAGACTTACCTGTGGTAGTCACAGACTTCAGTCTTCTTGACAGATTTCGTGGGTCAGAGAACCTGCGCTGTCATAGGCACAAAAGATATGTATGAGTTGATATCCCTCCACGTCTCCCCCCAAACCAGCCAAAACCCAACCACCATATATTGAACACAATACAGAACTAATGTGACAAGTTTTTCCATGGTGTCTTTTTGGTTCCTTTTTTGTGGTTGGTTTGGGGCACTCTTTTGAGAGGGAGGGGAAAGATGGCTGTTGGTTGCTTGTTTTCTTCTCATAGTACTTTTTGTTTTCGCTAGACATAAATCGGTTTTGTGTGTTGGGGTGAAATTAATTTTGAGANCCTCTGGCGGCCCTGGGCGGAGCAGCCGCGGCTCCGCTGGGCCGCGTTCCCTGCGCTGGGGCACGGAGGTGGTTCCCTGTGCATCCCGGGGTAACACACTTAGAGCTCATTTATTGTTGCCCACTATTGTGGCTTATGACCAAACGGCAGCAGGGAGACTAAATGAAATTAGGATATCAAAGCACTTCCATCGCAGAGATGCAGTTTTATGAATTACTTGGCTTTCCTCTTCCATGGTGGAGATGGCATAGTAGTTCTTCACGTGACCTGGTGCAGTCCCAGGGAGGGATCAGGATGGTTGTCATGGTGATTCCTGCTGTCCTTCCTGTGGTCCTGGCACAGGTTCATGAGATGTCCTTAATCTTTTGCGCTCCTTCATTTCCTTGAAAGGTGGAGATGCTTTCAGATCTCTGTACAAGGTTGTGGGGCTTCCTACCCCAGAATCTTTTTCAGAGACTCTTATTCCTAATATTCTTAATTTGTTTAATTTGTCATTTATTTAAAGGATTGGATGGAGAGAGTTTGTCAATGATTAATTCATTCAAACTGCTCTGTCACTTTCAAGTTTACTGTCACTGATAATAGCAGTGGCAACCTGCTCATTGCATAGACTTGGACACATGCACATCGAGATGATCATCATCAGATGATCAACCATCGAGATGGTTGTTTGTATAGTTCAGCTGTCTCTTTCCTTTAGAGCACCAAAACTGCTTTGTTGTGTGCAACAGATGGTTTATCACATTTCATCTACTTCTGCTGCATTAGAAAAATGGTGAAGATCATGAGCTTACAGATGTGCTGACTGCATGTAGCTCAGGCTGACTGCAGCATCCTGTTACTCTTAGTCTTGGAATAATCCTTGCTTAAGTCTGTTTTAAGAGTTGACTGCTTCCGTTTTTGAAGAACTCTGATTTTGGACATCATCAATTTTATCAACATTTCACTAATACCTTTAATTTCAGAACTACGTTTTCAGTCTTGCTTTGCCTAGATTCAGAATAGGTAACTGAAGCCCTTGAAATAAGATCTGTAAAGGCAAAGTAGTCATATCACCCCTCAGAGCTGCTGTTGAATATTATCTTGAGAGTAAAACTTAGTAACACCAGAGACTGCTTAGTATTTGTTTTTGTGATGAAACTCAACTGATGTTTGGGTGATATTCTTTCTAAGTTACTCTGGCTTGGATGTTATTTTGGGCAGATTGTGTACTTTTTGTTAAATGCTGGGTTTTTTTGTTTCTAGCACCTCAGCAGCAGGTTATTGTGCCAGATTCCAAGCTGATACCACACATGAATGCATCGGGCATGGTAAGAGAAGCAGAAGTTTATATAGGCTTGCACTGTCGTTATGTACATTATTTTGATTAGATAGTAAACACAAATCTGGCATTACTCATCATGCTTAAAAGTAATTTAGGGCACACTGGTAAAGCTGTCTGCCCTCTTTCTGAGTTTTACTGCTGCACTTATAATTTAGGAACAGTAATCTATAACTTCAGTTCTGATAACAAATGTAGGACTTACCTTGATCCTTTGCTTAAATATGTTTAACCAAAACTTTTTTTAAATCAGAAATTGGAATACTCCTGGTATGAATCTGCATGATGATATGCTCATATACCAACACCACCATCATTAACTGATGCAAGCATACTGTATTTGCTACATGCAGAAAAATACAGAAAAAATTAAATACGCTGAAACTTAAGTTTACGTTGAATGAGGTGATTTAGCATTTCACACAGATCTTGGCTGGTCACATTAATTTGATTCACTAATTATGTAACAGAACATAGAACTGAGTCTGCTCATTTACAGTTTTCGTGCACTCTATATCTCTAGAGGTTAATATTGCTTATCTTATCTTGCTTTAAATGCCCTGGCTTAATTTAAAGAAAAATAAGTTGTTTGCAAAGCCTTGAAAACAACCTCTAATATAAGTTAAATATGTGTATTATGATCATAATTCATTATATTCTTACCACTTCTATGATAAAAGCCCATAAAGCAAAGTTTAATGATGCAATGAGTTTTGAAGCTGGAAAAGCTGCCTTAGCCTTTACTTTGCCCTTACCTGCTGATCTTGCTACAGAAAAGAGCCTTAAGTTGGTTACTTGAATAGCATGATTTACCCACAAGCCAAGAGTGCATAAACATTCACTTTTTTCTTATGTTTTACAAATTCTGTTGAAATGGCTGTCACTTCACAAGTCCAACAGTTAAATGTGTTTTCGTCCTGTCTCAGTTCTCAGGGTATCAAAAAAATGTGCCAAGCTTTTTAAAGTCCACTGCTGTCAAAATTTTGATTAATTGTATACCACAGAGAGCTGCTATTCAGCAAAGAGTTACAGTCAATTTGGAAATGTTGTTTGTGTTTATTAGAAACATTTAAGTTGATATCAAAGAGTGGATCTGATAGACTTTGAGTATTTTGGAAGGCAGAGATTAATGATTCATCTGCCTTTATCTGGGACATGAGGATGCATACAAGCATGTTTTAGTTTTGTGTGGTGATCTCTAATCTTGGCAGATATAAGTATTATATTGACTAGACAGTATGGGGAGATCCTGTTTCTTCTGGACAGGAAATATGCACTCTACCCAGTAATCAAGTTTAACTTCTTACAGTAACGAAGAGTAATCGGCCATGGTTCCCTTATAGTCAGGGAAGGGAGGCTTTTCCAAAATAGGCAGCTGAAGCTGGACCCGTGAGATGGAGAGGCCTCTAGAGAGTCCATCACCCTCTGCAAGTTAAGGACTTCATACAGATTTTTGTGTTTGGAGTTCCCATAATTGTGTTGGATTTCAGTTTCCTTGCAGGTTCAAATCATTACTCATTGATAGTTCTACTTTCTCTTTGTACTGGCTGTCTTGAAAGAAAAAATTAGTCATTCTGTGAACAGCCAGTACACAGTATGTGTAGATTGACTCAGAGGAGCTGTGTCATGTGGGACTTGAAATGCAAATCACTTACAGAATGAAGGAAAGTGCAAACCTGGTTACTGCTTCCTGTGAAGACAAGACAGGCAAACATAATGATTGCTTCAGTACCTTTTGTTTCTTCAGATTTGTAGGCCCATAGCCTTAGCTGCTCTGAAAAAGTGTAACTAAAGTTGCCACATGAGCAATGCAGTGTTGTAGTGTAGCAGCAGATCAGCAGAGAAGGCAGAGGTTTATCTGCTGAGCTTGCAGATAAACCAAGAAACCACATGGAGTTGGGTTAGGGTGTGATATTTAGCGATTTTGCTTCGGTCTTCTTTCTATTAAGGAAGGAAAATAATTTTTATATGTAGTATAATGCACAGTTGAAATGCCTGCATTTCAATAGCTGCAGGAACTGTGAACAGCATTGTAAACAGCAGTAAAAAGTTCTGTATGTTCAGGCAGCATGTTGTGAGATGTAATACTGTCAATATTATGTTCATGGTTAAAAAGCTTTTCTTGTATTTCAGAGTGCTGCAGCCACTGCAGCTACATTGGCTCTCCCCGCTGGTGTTACTCCAGTTCAGCAGATACTTACAAATTCAGGTAATTCTCTTAACATATAACAAACTATAGTTTCAAGGAGGTTTAAGAGAGAAGCATTCTGGTCCTTACTTCTTGTTATTTACTGCTGAAAAGCAGAATCTGGGAATCCACTCTTGCAAGGTAGTGCAATCTCGTCACTTGATTCCTGGACTTTTTGCTCACTGACTTATGAACCTTGTGGTTCTGCTGTGACGGTGTTGTAGGTTAGAATCTGTGTAAGTTTTCCTCACTTAGAGAAGTTCTAGAAGCACAAGGATTGGTGTTGCTGTCTTTCCCCTTTGTGTATCTCTGAGCTTTGTGATGCATGATCTGAGCTCAGGTGCTATGCTGGGTATAAAAGCAGGATCACTACTTCTGTGACTTTAGAAGAGTAATGCCTTAAGGTTTTTCGTACCTGCTAAGCATGCAAAGTGGAATTTCTTACTTTACTAGCAATACTAACTTTATTTCATATTTATAGTTTCTAAATACTGTTATGCTGTGCATTTAGAATATAATTAAATATTACTTTGATGAGCAGCATATTTGATAATTTCAGGTACTTTCATGTTATGTCAATTTTGTAAACCTGATTGTAGATCTGTACTGCATAGAAAGTAAAGAAAGGCCTGAGAAATCTCATTTTCTAGATCTAGTTGCTGCTTTTGCCAGAGTAGTTCACCTAATATGCTCAGAATCACCTGGGACTTAACCCTCCTGTTTTAAACTCTTTAATGGTATATAGTTGAAGTAAAATTTAAATGTGCAGCTGCTGTAAAAATCAAAATCTTCCCAATTTTAAGGAAGCACATCTGTTTTTGTTATGGCACAGAATAATCTGCAGCCCACATTTATTACTTTTGTAGTAAAACTTCAGGTTTGAACATTTATAGTAATTTCTTAGACTAGGGCTGGGGTAGTCCCTTCTTTAAGATACATTTAGCTCTTTCAGTAAGTAGGGCTTTGCATTTTGCTGTGGAAGGAGAACAGGAAATCCATCTCTGAGGAAAATTTATAAAGTTCAGGATTATCTAATTTTAATTTTTTCGCTCTTCTAACTCCACCTTTCTGATAAGAAATGTGAAAAACTAATGTTGGAATATTATCTTCGCTCTTGCTTTTCAGAATTGCAGGCCAGGTCTGTGTTTGTGTCTTGGACATATTTCATTAAGTGATTAAGGGTAAAAAATGGTAAAGCTAAAGGATAACAAAAGGAATCAAGTGGGAACAGAAAGGAGAGGTGGACAATAAGTATAAGGATAGATTTTTGTTGTATGTGTTTGGTTTGGGTTTTTTTTTTCCCCAAAAAACACCTGCAAATAATGCTGCAAAGAAAGTTATGGACAGAGGAATTTCTTGAAATGTGGCAATAGAAGGGAAGAATTCTGAGGAAAGGTCATCATTTCACAGGACCTTGGAAATATCATGGTGCTGGCAGTGGATAGAATTTTTATATTGTGAATAACTGTATTTCTATTTTGGTTTACGTTAATTTGTCTTTCCAGCTGTAAAATCTATCTTTTGAAGCAGGAGGTATGCTTATAAGTGGGAGCTATTATTTAAAATACTATGCTGTGTTAAAGGATTAGTCTGTGGCCTGCAAAGGTAAATTTATTTTTGGATTGCATGCCTCATGATCATATTTAGATGGTAAAGAACCCTATTCTTTGTTTCTGGCACAGCTGCAATTGCATAATATCTTTTCACTGATGAAAATGAATCATTTTAGTTTTTCTCTCTTTTAATTGCGATCTGTATTCTTACAGGAAACAAGCTTCTAAACTAAGATAATTTAAAAAGTGAACTTGTGCATTTGATTAATTTGATACTTATTTTACTACAGGCCAGATCCTCCAAGTAGTTAGAACTGCAAATGGAGCTCAGTATATTATTCAGCCACAGCAGCCAGTGGTTCTACAGCAGCAGGTTATACCACAAATGCAGCCTGGTGGAGTACAAGCACCTGTTATTCAGCAGGTAAAGGAAATTTTTTGAGTAGGTACACTTGGAAGAAAAAAACATTAAAGTAATTATTAAAGAGGCTTGCATTTTTGTGAGCAAATTGAACACAAAGTCAGAAATGGTATAATTAAAAAAAAAAAAGAAAGTTGTGTCAAGTGTGGTGGGAGTTTTTGGTTGGCTTTTTTTTGTGGGTTTTTTTTTTTTTTCTATTTTGTGTGGTTTTTTTTTTAATGAACTATCTTGAAATGTTGTTTTCACTTTATTCTTGCCAGGTACTGACTGCAGTTTAAAATTTCTTTTGTGCTTCTCATGATGACAGTTATATTATGTGCATAATCCTAGTCTACATACTTGTAAATTAGTTGAAGTGATTCAGAGTCACATAACATGTGGGACAAAATACCTAAAACTCACATTTCTTGGTTATTTTAGTAGTGAATACAGTATGTTTTAGAAAGATTTTTGTTCAGCTACAAGGTCAGTTGTGTGTCCAGACTGTGTTAGCATTGAATTTAACGTAGTCACACTGTCGTAGTGTCACAGTTCCACAGTTTAAGCATGACTAACAATTTGTAAAGAGTATAATTTTTTATATAATGAAGGTTTTTCAAAATAATCTTTTACTTGAATTAAAACATTCCAGTGCTGTGCTTGGAACTCAGGTAGGGTGGTAGTGCTCATGTTTTAGAATGGATAGACTTTTAAAATTTTTTCTTAAATTTAGCAATGCAAAATGCGGAAAATGAGCACCAAGTAGTGAAAGAAGGTATGCGATTAAAATTATGTACCTGATATAAGTGGAATATTTGTAACTCTTCTGTAATTAGTTCAAGTCAGGTTGATATGCTTTAATTGTTTTCCTTGAGTCCGTGATGTGGTAGTCTGTCACATTAGCAGCCACAGGACTTACAATGATATTCCACCAGGTTTTGGCTCCTCTCCCTGGAGGGATTTCCCAGCAGACAGGAGTGATTATTCAGCCTCAGCAGATCCTGTTTACAGGAAATAAAACTCAAGTTATACCTACAACAGTGGCTGCCCCTACACCAGCTCAAGCACAGCTTCCTGCAGCTGGTCAGCAGCAGCCACAGCAACAACAGGCACAGCCACAAGCACCACTTGTTCTCCAAGTTGATGGAACAGGGGACACATCTTCTGAAGAAGAAGATGATGAGGAAGAAGAGTATGATGACGATGAAGAGGAAGAGAAAGAAAAAGATGGCGGTGAAGATGGCCAAGTTGAAGAGGTAAACTTAATGTTATGGTTGTATTTCAATTCAATTTCTTATTGGTATATTAAAGAAAACTATCCATTCCAAATAGTAGTATACTTCAGTAATTTTGAGAATACAGCTTTTACCCTTGTACTTCAGATTCTTTATTATCAATACTGAAGTTGTGGAAATGGTGTGTGTTAGTGAAGCAGCTTGAAATGCAGCTGGCGAGGGTGTGAGGGGACACAGCAAAAATTAGCTGTGACCAGCACCATTTAAAAAATTTCAATAGGAATATTTTTGATGTTATGGAGAGGTCAGTCATGAAATCATGAAACCTTCATGAGCAAACAGAAATAGTCAATTCCACTTGGAACCAGTTGCGTACAAAAGCAGGGTGTTAAGGTTGATAAAAAGGAGAGCAGTGTTTGGCTCACTGATGGTACCAACAGAAGTGGTCTACCTGTATGTCACTGGCTATTCCATTGCTTTCTGTTACACAGGAACAAGCTTGAGAACTCAAATTTGATTATGAAGCATCCTCTAGAAACACATATGACCTTGATTTAATAAGGAGACAGGAACAGGAGTGAGTTGTTGGATTCTTAATAGTATGTGCTTAATTTAGACTTTGGCTTGGTTTTGGGCTTCAAAAGTGGCTCTTACTGAGTTTTGGTGTGTTGCACCAAAAAGCCCCACAAGAATAAGAAATTGTATAAAATGGGTAGAGGGTGCAGAAATACTGGGAAGTTAAAAGTACTGATAGTTAGTCTCAGACAGGAAGCTTGGTACTCCCTAAATCTGTCCCTAAAATGCATTTTGAACTGCCAGATTTCTTCCAAACTTCTCTACATCCTTTCCAATTACTTCAGATTCCATTTAAAATGCCAGTATGAACAGCATTTCATAGTCTGTATCACCCATACAAGATATGCAGGTAACACTTATAAATAATTAGATTTTCTCTAGTACATTTACAGTGGTATCTTAACACTGTTTTTTCTGTTACAGATTACAGGTTGGGTTCACATCACTTTTCCATTATATCATTCAGCATTGATGTCAGTTCGAGTGTTTCAGTACTTGCCTTAAGTATAGGTCATCATTCTTAAATATTAAGTGTTCCTTTACCTTAATGCTAGCATTCTGGAGGGAATTGTTTATATGCCAAGATTTCATTATCAGCATGTCAGAAATCTTTCATTTTTTGTGTTCTTTGCTCCTCAGCAGCTGCTTTGAGTGGACCTCTTCCTTAAAGATTTTGAACTCAGTTAGACATAGCATTACTTTGAATGGAATTAGGACCTCCAGTACACTTTCTTCTCTCACTAGCATCTTGTTCATTTAGCGTGTATATTTGGAAGTATGTTTGTTGTTCTGCATTTATTAGTGGTGGTTTTAGCTGTTGAAGTGTTTGTTATTCACAAAAGAGTATGTATGTTGAGGTTTGGTTTTGGTTTTGGTATATCAAACAAGAAGAAGCCATGGAGTTTTATTTTTATGGTCACATCACTCCTTATATGCCCTTAAAAATTAAATTCCGTGGCTTATTCACATTTGATGTCACCTTTCCACTGCTTAGATGCTTTGCAAAAATGAAAACCTGCATACTTTTGTATGAACACTTAGTGAAGGAGCAAGAATGGAATAGTTGTGGTAACAAAAGGCTTGCAGTGCTCAGAATCTGGCCTGGATACTGAAGTGCCAGACTAAAATTTGTAAGGATGTCTTCTCCAGATGGACGGTAGGACGTATCACTCTGTTGGAAAGATACTCCAATATTCTGTATTCCCCACCTCAACTACATTTTGGGTCCTGTATTCATACGCAACACTGTAGCCTCATGTTAATCATCAAAGTAACAGCTCTAATCTTGCCAAACATCATAACATTTTGCATATGTTTCTTTCAGGAGCCTCTGAACAGTGAAGATGATGTGAGTGATGAGGAGGGACAAGAACTGTTCGATACAGAAAATGTTGTTGTGTGCCAGTATGATAAGGTAAATCTCTACAGAAAACAATCCAAGAGTTCTACTTTCTATGTTCTTCCTATCAAATCATAATTTTTAAGTAGTATCTTTGTGAGTGTTAAGTACAGGTAGGTCTGTACAGACTATAATATGAATGGAAATAAAAGAATTACCTATTGTTTTTAGAACAGGTTTGCGTACCATGTTTGTACTAAGCTTGGTAATGAGTAAAGCTTAGAAAAATTTGGCTGCGTTTTATTTTTCCTCATCCTGTCTTTTTGTGCCCTTTAACAAAAGGACAGTCTTCTGGGTTCAGGAGAGGTGAACTGTTGTAAGTTTGTACATTTATCGTGGCTATGAACAGGAAGAGTAGTCATCAGGATTTAGACTTGTGGAAAACTGTTCCTCGATACCTAAAAATACCTTTTCTGGATGGTAGGATAGTTACCAGAGGAGAATGCTCTTTCTGTGCTATGCATTGTGCTATATGAAATGGCAGTGTGGAATGCTTGTGCTTGTTTTGCTTTAAATTCTGTTGAACTGTCTTGCAAGAATTTAGTCATTACAGGGGATCATGTTTTCCCTGAAATATGCAAAGATTCATCCGTGCTGGAATCTTTTTAAATGTGTGTAGATGATATCAGAACCTTTTGGCTGAGGGAGTACACAGATTATTCAAAGTACACAGATTTTTTTTTTTTCTTTTCCTGTACTCAATTAATTGGACTACAATGAATAGGGATCCTTTTTAAAGCAGAAGAAAAAAGCTGCAAGCTTGTTGAATAAAAGCTCCTACTTTGCCGAGAATGGCTGTCTTAGCAAGTCTTCAGTTCTGCCCAGAGTCTGCTTAGACTTGCCATCAGATTCAACACAGAATTTAAGATAAAGTGGTATCAGTATCTACATCCCAACCATCTGTCTCCTCCAGACTGTAAGCCAAAACTGTTTTGAGGCAAATTGTAAGGAATAGCGAGGGACCTCAGAACAGCAGTCAGAAAAGCTTCTTGGGAGCTGCTGAAGTTGAGCAGCGGGAACTACTGTGAAATCCTCACCCTCTTAAGAATGGGCACTTGGTAGAGAACAGTGTCCATCATTAACTACCAGTACCACATGCTCTGAAAGGACTTCATCTCTTTTCAAGCAAGCATTATTCAATTTGTCTCTAAGATACATAGGATCAGCTTAGATCTGAGCAGCTCCCTCCTGCCGTGCCTTCCATCAGCTGATGGTGGTGGAGCTGTGAGACAAGGGCAGGCAGGTAGCAATGCTCGTGTAGAACTTGTTACCATCCTTCTGTGAACTGGCTCTTGAAGGAAGAGAGAGTGCCTTCTCAAATGGCCAACAGAGGATTTTTTCCTCTACTTGTTAGAACTCACTTTGATTATTTTTGAATCCTTGAAAACTTTGTCTTATGACAAGAAGTCTGATAAATGTATTGTGTGATGTGTGGAGGATCACCTCGTTTTTAAACCCATTAGTTTCATATGATACTTCCTAGTTCTAAAGCGTCTTTTCTTTTTTGTTTTCTTGGTGCTGTTTATGATATTGCAGACCATTATAACCCTCCTCAATCATATCTTTGAGATCAGAGCTGCACTTTGTTGTTGTTTGTACAGCTGTTCAAACATTGATTGCTCTTACTTTCATTCTCCAGATCTGTTTTATTTTTCTGTATCTTACTTGTAAGGGTAGGTAGATAAGGTTTAGGGAGGAACACAGGCAGCACTTCAATTTATTTACTGGTGTAGCAATGTTTTGCAACAGTTCATGTATGCTTTTGGCCCCATGGAATACAGAGCTGATTTTCTCATGGGAAAGTCTTAGAACATTGGAATCTCATTCTTGACTTGTAATTGTTAATTCAAACCCACCACTTTTATTGTCCATGTAAATTGAAATTGATTTTTTCCCCCATTGTTGCTATCTTCATATGCCTTGAATGCCACCATTGTTTTCTTATACAATGAGTTAGGGCAGTAACATCGTCCTGCAGCTCTTCAGTAACTGTTTCTTTGTATCATCAGTACGTTTTGTCATTTTTCAGATCCTTAGTGAGCTCTTAAACTGTGTAGATTCCAACCAGCATAAATCTTTGCTGGAATGAACTCATTTTTGCTGTAAAAACTGTGTTCTTACCCATGTTTTCCCATCTTTATTCAGTTATTTATTCATCTTAGGACCCTCCTAACCTCACAGCAGCTAAAATGCTTCTGATGAGGAATTCTTGGGGAATGCTATTCAGTAGGGCAAGTAGTGTATATAAGCCAGACCTTTCCTTGTTCATTTATTTGCTGACTTTTGCCACTGACTGTCTTTTTTTCAGCTTAAAGTGAGAACAGACCAAGCAGTGCTACAAATAATTAGTAGAGTGATATGATCATAGCTGTTTTGGTGCTACGTTACTGTTTCTACAGCACTAATAGTAGATGGTGGGACTTCCTATGCTTGATAATAATGGAAAAATTGCGGCAGGGTTTCCTGTGTTTATGATTCATGTAAAATTTTAACTTCAGAATTCTAGACCATCTTTGGTCTAGACTTGCATCTTTGTTCCATCTGCAAAAGTTTATCATAAACTTTCCTTTTGGACAGCATTTCAGCAGCACTGTCTGAGTATATGGCCACGTGGTGATCTTTTGCTCTTTCAGATGCAGTTTTGGGTAGACTGCAAGTATTTGTCTGCTCTATGCTTACAGTATGTGATGGGGGTTTTGTTGTTGTTGGTTTCTTTTGTTTTGTTTTGGGTTTTTGTTTGTTTTTGTTTTGTTTTGGTGTTTGGTTTTTTTTAAACAGTTGGTAAACTTTTTTCCAAAGTTTACTCCTCTACCTTTAGACTGAAATTTGTTCAATTTTCTTTAGTTTTAAATTAAACGTATAGGCTGGACATCAGGAGGAATGTCTTCACAGAGAGGGTTGTCAAATATTGGAATGGGTTGTCCAGGTAGGTGGTGGAGTCCTTGTCCCTGGAGGAGTTTAAGGAAAGACTGGATGTGGCATTCAGTATTTTTAATAACTTAGTAATGTATGTCTAATAGGTTTTTTTTTGCTCTTATAATTTACTTACACATTATTACCTATTTCTGATGCAGAGTAATAGTTTAATACTTTTGCTCTGTTTCTAGATTCACAGAAGTAAAAACAAATGGAAATTTCATCTCAAAGATGGCATCATGAATCTTAATGGAAGAGATTATGTATTTTCCAAAGCCATTGGGGACGCAGAATGGTGAAGTTTTAAAAGACAAAACAAAAGAACTCCCTGTAAAAGGAAAAAACAAAACAAAAGCAGGAAAGGTTGAGACTTGGATGTATACTCCAATCAAAATGTGTATCTGCACATCAGAAATAAAAATATTGGAACAAAGGTAAAATGTGGCAACAAAGACACTACTTCAGATGAGCAAGCCATGGACTGTAGCAGCTATAGCATTGTCTGGGAGCTGGTTTTGTGTGTTAGGAATACCTTAATTATCAATTCTACATACAGGTACCTACAGCTGGTATTTAGCATGTAAGGCTTTGTCCCCCCTGCCCTTGATTTAAGATTTTAAAATACTTCTTCCACTGATTGAAGGAACTATTCCCTTTGATAGATTATTAATCTGAAAATGCTTACTGTGTGTACAAATCTTTGCTTTGAACACTTCCTTTTGGTAGTGAGGATGGTCAGAATCTTACTTAAACTGCGTGCAAGCTTTGTACAGAAGGGTAAGAATTAAGGTGTTAAATTTTAAATAACTTGTATAAGGAAAATATTTTTAATTCTGATATGCTCATTAATTATTATATCTATTTGTTGTTTCCAATGCATTTCCCCATAAACAGGTTGTTGTTCGTAGCAGTTACAAATTGGTCAAATGATGGTTTATATTTCAAAATTATTTTAATTTCATGTGATAGGTTTTATTTAGGGCTGCGTTTTTCAAATTTGAAGCACCTCATCCCCCATGAAAGTCAGATTACTTAACTTGTTAATTATATTCTTGCTGTTCAGTGGTGTTTCAGCATCACTGAACTGAAACAAGTAAGTTTCCTTTTTTTTTTTTTTTTAAGGGTTTGGAGACCCTTTGAATCCAATATCTAGGTAATGCCATAATAGATGCATTCCTTCACCTGCTTACTATGTATGTAGTCCAGACACCCACAAATAATTCAACAGACCACAGGAATGACTAAATTTTTAATATAGAAAATCACATAAAAATTCTAACATCCTGGCTGCAACTCTTCATCAAAAATCTGCTTTACTAAAAAGTATAGCCAGAAGTTACCTGCAGCAGTTAATCTCTCTAAAGTTTCCAGATGGCGTGTAATTTCATGAAGAGAGCTGCACAGCTTTGAGAACACAGATTTTGTTAGAGTATCTTTAGGCTGTCTTGGTAATGGCAAATCAAGCAGTCAGATGCACTAAACCTTGTGTAGTCACTTTTTCACTTGCCTTTTTTATTGTTTGTTTGTTTGGGGTTTTTTGTGTTCGATTTGTGAAAAGCAACAAAGTTATTCCCCCCTCCTTCCCTTTCTCACCTCAGATGTTGAACAACTTTTCTTCATGCATAGGTCATTCTTGCAAACTCTGCTTTTGGAAATGCAGTTACTTTTGAATGAGGAGAGGGAATGGGCATTATACTTCAGAAACTGTTGAGGAAGGAATGTTCATGTGGCTCACCATTTCAAAAAAAATATTTTGCATTTTGTTGGGTGCTTGAAAAGATGATGAAAAAAGGACACAGCAAAGATAATTTTAACTAAATTAGGGAAGACCATGAGAAGCAGACATGATTTCTGAGTTTATTTTTTGCTTGAGAATGAGACATCTTAAACATTATTTAACAAAGTCACAAGTGTATTTTAGCAGTATGTTAACAACTGTTTTAATTTTCATTCTCTGATTTATTTGCCTCCAAGTGCATTTGTAGTCTCAGTAGTACATAGAAAAATCACAACAAATTGTAAAGGAGGTTTTATTGCTATGATTCTGTACACCTGTGCTCTCATTGATAATGACTAAAGCTGCCTGTAGGCATGTCTAGAGCCATATGGTTGTTAGAAAACCTTCTACATTCATAAGCTTTATGAAAAGTTAACTGATGATTCTTCTAACTGGTTCTTCAGTAATGGAATCATCATTTAGAGTGCATTTTAGCTTGGGGCTTTCAAGGTATCCCAAACTGATTGGTGTTCGCTTTCTTCTGAACAACGCAGATATTTTTTTACCACTGTTGACACTTCTTTGTACAACTGCAAGGAAATCAGTAATGTACCAACTAATTCCTTCCCTCACCTTTTCCATGTCTGTTACCAGTGAGTCTTAAGTAGTGGACTTCAGAAAAATTCCCATAACGCTGCACAACCAAACCAATAAAAGGAGAAAACATCCCTTTAGCTATAGTTTCCTTTTTCTACTGCTGGAACCCAGTTTACTTGTGCAACACTTCATTTGCATACAACTTAGTGATATTTCTCACCTGCACACATATACTAGAAGCTGCATAGCTTCTCTATTTATTTTTAAGGAGTAGCTGAACTTTAAAGGTAGTTAAGCTTAGTCTGTTCTGAAGGGTGTTAGAAGCTTTCTGAACTTGCACAGCCTCTTGCAAGCTAATTGTATGGTGTGCTTTTCAGATAGGTTTTGTCTTCAAATACAAATATCTGTGAAGTTTTGGGAAAGCCAGTCAAACCATGCACATACCAAACTGTGCTCTTATTGCTACATCAAGTGTTCCTTTTTTTAAGTCAAAAAGCATGTTTTAATTTCATTTTATTGTAGCAGCTTGCTGTAAGAATGTAGTTTGCTTAATTTTATTATTGTACTTGAATTTTTAATCATGGTTTTAACTATATAACTGAACAGACCATTTCATTAGGTTCAAAAGAAACCATTCCTTTCAGAGGGCAAGGGATTCCCATGTTCGTAAGTGATTTTTTTCCCCCCTTAGAAATAGCTTCCACCCCCCTTCCCCCCCCATTTAAATAGTTCAGTATTATGGAAACAATTAATGGTTTCAAGAGGGCTTATGTTAAAATTTGCACAGATAATGGAGCACCTTTTTTTATGATGGAAAAAAATGGGGAAGATAACTTCAGAATTATAACCATGATGGCTGATGGAAACTTGTAGAGCAATTGGGCAAAATTGAGTCTTGTGCCTTTTCAGTTTGCAGAGTGAGTACCTGTTTGGCCAGTCTGACAGTGATTCCTGAGAGAGTAAATTTCCTGCAGTGCTTCAATCAGAAAAGCAACTTTTTTGTGCTAATTCTGTTGGGTTTTAGTGTGTGCAATCATTTAAAACCATCTAAGTGGAAAACAAATTGAGATGTTTTCTTTTAAGGAGATAATAGAGAATTTAGTCACATAAGGAACTTTATTGGACTATTTAAATAAAATATGCTTTTATTCCCCCTCATTTGCTGGTTAGCAACAAGATTTCTTTGAGACTTCATACTCCTTGTTCCTGCATTGTGCTCACAACTTGCATTTAAACATCATTTAGTTTCCTAAACACTATTTAAAGTGACAATTGTGGTCCGAGTTTATTTCCAGGATTGATGTGATTCCAAAGCACATTTTCTAGAAGAGAGCAAAAAACATGTTGCGTCATGTAACCGATTTTTAAAATAAATGTTTTCTTATCTTTCTGCACAATTAGGAGTGTTAAAGTAAACTTCATTGAGTCTGTGAAAATAATTTCAACACGTGACAGTTTGCAGTAATTATGTCACCACATAACACTACCAGAGTAAAGTTTCTTAATTTCAGTGAAAGAATTAAAGACCTTGTTAACTAAAGTTCAAACTCTTCAATTTGTAAAAGCTCCTTTAAAAACAATAAAGCCCCCCAACGTTTCCCCCAAAGCAAAAGCTTCCTAATAGAAGGCAATAACATGTCCGGGGAATGAACAGTGATTTTAGAGCAACGCACACTGGATTGATACTGGGCTGCCGTACACAGCACCGTGGGGTTTGCTGTGTGCCACCCCACACCACTCGTGCACCCCCATCTGAGATTAGAGTTCTTCTCAGACTTTGAGATTAGTGACTATACAAGATGAAGAAACTTGCATATTGTTCTGTATTGGTGTCTGGCATTTAAAGTCTTGTTTTCCCATTGCTGTGATTGGTTGGGAAATGTGTAAAAACCAGTACATTGGTTTCCATGTTGTCTACTTTTTTCAGGCAGTTCATGCAGTGTGTTTTTTAATTATTATTTGGTGGATTAGATGTTGTGGAACAAAAGGAGCTTTTTGAAACAGGAAAAACTACCTTGGGTGAGCTATATGTACAGTCATCCAATGAGACATGTTCCAGAGTGCATAGGGTACCAATAGATTATGGAGTGGGGGACTATCCTTTTTTGCTGTTCTGAGCTACTATTGTCAACTGCTGTTGTACATATACTGTTATGTGTAAGGGGGTAAATATATTTATTATGTTTGTAAAATTCATTCTGTACAATTGCAGATCAAGGTTGCTCCTCTGTGATATACAGGATATTATGTTTCAAAGGCCATGCTTGGAATACAATTAGAGAACTTAGTATTTTGATGTACTAAGACCTATTTTAAGTTTAATATTTTGCCTTTGCAAAAACTTTAATTAAAGATGTTATTTAAAAATGTTTGCCACTTCATTTACTATCTTGCATGTGCATTTGTTTCATATATGAGGCTTATTACTAATCCATAATAATGTTGAAGATTCGGAATTGATTTTCATCATGTGCAGGTAATTTCACTGTCACTTACTTGTTGAGTTTGCCTTGCAGACTTTCATTTAATATCATCACAGTGTTATAAAAAAAATTCACAGTTTAATCTTGAGGCCAGACTTGCATATTTGTTTAAGGATTTCTCCCTGTGGTAACCTGAGGCTTTGGTGTTGAGACAAGATTGGTTGAAAAACTTGGTGTTAGGACCAGTGGTATCCTGAGGTGCATTAGGAACCATAGCCAGTGGGTTGAGGGAGGTGATCCTGCCCCTCTGCTCAGCCCTGGTGAGGCACATCTGGAGTGCTGTGTGCAGTTCTGGGCTTCTCAATACAAGAATGACAAGGAGCTACTGGGGAGGGTCCAGCAAAGGGCTGCAAAGATGACCAAGGGATTGGAGTATCTTTCTTAGGAGAGACTGAGAGAGCTGGGCCTGTTTAGTCTGAAGAAGACTGAGAAGGGATCTCATTTAATGCCTATTAATATCTCAAACATGAGTGTTGAGGATGGTGCCAGACTCTTTTGAGTGATGTCCAGGGACAGGAAAAGGAACAATGGCCAAACACAAGAAGTTCCACATCATCATGAGGAAGAACTTCTTTACAATGAGTGTAGCAGAGCACTGGCACAGGCTGCTCAGGGAGGCTGCCAATTCTCCCTCTCTGGAGACATTCAAAACCCACCTGGACAAGTTCCTGTGTCACGTGTCCTAGGTGACCCTGCTTTGGCAGGTGGGTTGGACTGGATGCTCTCCAGAGGTCTCTTCCAACCCTAACGATTCTGTGGTTCTGTGTGACATCATGGTGTTAGTCCTGTACGTGGAAATGTGAGAAAATACCACGAAGTAAAATGTAGAGTTCTTGGATGATAATTGGCTGATCAATAAAGTTTTGTCTTCATTAGTTAATCTAATCTGACAGAACTGCTTTCTGGCATAAGCAGGTGACATCCTTTTAGTTCCTGTCTAAAAGCAGTATCTTGAGACATCACTTGTAATTATTTTTAGATCTAAATTTTGAACTTGAAACTCTAAAATAGTTAGAAAGAAAAAAACGTGTAGGCTATACTGCCTGTATGGGGGATTGTATTTCGGAATGTGGTGATTTTTAAGTAATTTCTTATCTACAGTGGTGTCAATGTATAGCAAACCAAGACTCACGAGGAGTGGTGTGTTTTGATTTGTGTTTTTCTCTAGTACTAAGGGGTGGTTCCCCCCATCCCCCAATACTTCTCTTAACTCTCCAGCCATCAACACTTAAGCAAATCTAAAAAAATACAATACTGCTTTTTCCATAAAATTTGCCTTACTTGAAGAGGAGTTGGAGTTGATTCTGGATAAACAACTATTAAAAAATCCAGTGTTTTTCTAGAAAAGATCAGTGTTGTTGTGGCTTGCACACCACATAAGAAACAAACAGGTCAGAAAAATGACTTGTTGTTTTGGCCAAAAGGTTTTCAAAAGGACCCTGACAAAAGAGGAGGCAGAGCAGAATGCCTACAAATTAGTAGCAAGTTTAAGTTAAAACACAGAAAAAGCTAGATTTCATTCCTGAGAGGAAAGATGAGAATGTTATAATCGAATGTTAAGTGTCCTCTCCCAGCTGTGGCTGAGCAAAGTATTCGAAGGATTTTGGGTTTTTTTTTGGCAAAATCAAGTATATTTAAAACCGCATAATTTTCTTCATTATGCGAGGATGAGAGGTATGAGAGGATAAGAATCTTGGTGTATTAGCATAGCTTTCAGTATATCCCCATTTATTTTCAACTATACGTTATTCCTTACAACTTGTCTTAAACTGTATCAGCTTTTGAGTATGTGCTTTGTTTTTTCTAATGCAGAGTTTTGTTTGTAAAACACTCTGTTAAAGATTTGCTGCTTGTTTTCAGTGCAGATTTCAGCACTCTTTGCCACTAATGGGATTATGCCAAAATCTAATCCTTTCAGAGGTAAGGACATCTGTAGTACAGTCACACGAACTGCAGTTGAACCACATTTGACCTTTGGTATGGATATATAACATTCAGAAAATTGGGTTAGGACAATTTTTTTTCTTTAGAATGAAGACTTCCCAGTTATTTTTATGTGAAGTGCATATGCAATTACACCTTTTTACATAGTGTAAGTGTGTATGCCCTTGTGTGACCTGAAAGAGGTTTATCTGAAATAGATAATCTGGAGAGAGAATAAATGAAAATAATACTTTACAATACAAATGATACTGAGTTGCCCATGCACTTCCATAGGTCAAAAACTGTTCTCTGAAACTGGATATTCATGAACTGCTATTTTAATATGCTTTTCAATTATAACTATTTCAAAAATACATCTAGTTTTTGTTTTCCTTTTTAGTTCAGTTTGGTAAATAAAAATTTACTGAAATTGAAAGCATGGTGTTTAATTTGGATAAGTATATTTCAGTAGCAAATCTGAAACAAGGACTATCATTAAATTGTAAAAATAATAAATAATCTCATAATCGCAAAAAATTTTACGTGTGGTTGTGTGATTCTGCCAAGGTAGAAATGTTTTTCCTTTGCTAGAGGAGCCAAATGAAGGAGAACTGTGGTGTGGAAAAATCCCTCTCAATGTCTGGAACAGAAGACAGTTGGAATCCCAAGAGTCCGGACTGGAGCTTGCTGGATTTAATGTCAAGGTAAAGAACAGCCCTTACTTGCTTGTGATGGGGAAAACCATTTTGACCAGCAAAATAAGGAAGGCAGTCCTTTCTGCTAAGGCTCTTGGCTGCCTGAATTTTCCAATTTCCCATAGGGATCCTGCTGTGAGGTCCCTGCAGACAGGGCTCCTCATGTGTCTTGCTGTACCAGCGTCTGAGTATTTCAATCCAGACCTTTCCCACTGGAGGAACAGCTGGCTGACGGTGGGTGGGCTGTCTGGTTCCAACAGGTAATGTATTCTGGGAAACATACTGTTGTGGGAAGTACAGCATTTCTAAAAAAGGATTTATTGCGGAATTCACCTGGTGGAAATACTGCTTGTAGGTTTTGTTTTGGCACAGATTGCCTTTTGTTTCAGAAAATTTAAATTGTTGCAGGATGGAGGCCCTTTCCTCCTGAGCTTACCTTGTTCATGCTCTTAATGAAGAAAAAGCATTAGTGCTGGGAATAACATTTCTGACATCCTGGTTTTTTCAGCCTGAATTTGTCTGTCTGATTTAATAAGTAGTTTTAGTCTTATTAAAGCAGCATCTAGTGAAATTCCATGTATGTTTAAAGAGTTGACACATGGCTTGATAAGTGTGATAATATTGGTGTTAAAAATCAGGTAGGTAAAGGTGAAGCATATTCACATCACAGATGTTTCTGCATGTATCACTTAAGTTGATTTGGGGAGGGGGCAGAGAAAGTGGAACAGTTTTTAAATTTAGCAGATCAAATTGCTGTTAATCTTTAATTCAGAGTATCTTTTAGCTTTCACTTTCTGCCCTGAATGATTTTCATGTCCTTAAACAGCTTTATTTCTCCCTGAGGTTCCTGTGTTGCCCTGTAGCCTAAATCACTTCAGCTAGTAGGTGGGAAACGTAAAGTAATTCTTCAAATAGAGTGTGGGGTGTTGCCACAGCAGAGAAAGGAGATGTAAAGTGAAGCTGGAAAGACGAAACAGAGTACAGAGGAAAAGATAAAATAATGCAGCCAGCCTCTAAAAAAGTAAAAGGAGAGATTGCAAGCATACTTTCTTTTCAAAGGAAAAGTGTATGTATGAAACAAAAGCCCTCTTTTTTTCCCCCTGAACTTTTCATGGGGAAAGTGCATGTGCTGGTGTGTCAGATGCTCTCCTAATTGCTTTTTAATGAAAATATTGCTCTTGCTGCTTTATACTGACTGTTGCAGGGTTTAGTCAAAAATCTGTAGCTGGCTAAAAAAGAATTCATCTGTTGTTTCCACATCTTCCTCTAGGCAGCAGCAGTAATCCACATATAACTGAGGGAATTCTCACTACAGTCAAACTGAAGCCAGCACAAACACAGCCCTGGTGCTGCTTGGTATCTCAGTGCTGTGCTGCATATGTCAGCAGCAAGCCATGGGGAAGACAGACATTCAGGTAACACCTCAGAGCCTGCAGTGAGACAGTTTTTAGTAAAACTCATGTTACTGCTTGGGTTTCATTTGTTGCAGCTTTGCCCTCATAAAAGACATAAGTACTGTAATTTTTCTTCACTTTTCCAAAAGCCACTGTTATTTCAGCTGAAACTGTAAGACAACCATCACAGGCTTGGCAGTCCAGCCAGTTATCAGTCTCAGTGTTTGAAATAGAGAGGCTCTCCTGGCAGCAAAGTAGGTCTTATAAAAAGTATCACAGTGTATATGCAAGTAACAATCCCACAATTTCAGTCACTTTGTAATGACTGTTCAGTGAACTCTTAGATAAAGATTGTTAATGAAGTTGATGTTCACAACAGATTTCATTCCTTAAGAGAGAAGAAAAATTAAGAACCCAAAGGAGACTCCTCATCACAGCTGCATATTGAATAGCTGAGAACCATAATGAATGTGAACCTTCTTCTTTGAACTCATTAGCAAAGCTTCACGAGCTTCAGTGGAACTGCACAGGTGTGCAACAGTGCAGTATGACTTGAAACGGCCACAAGTACCAGCCCTGGTGTTGCATATAATCAGGACAACGCAGAGAAATCCTCCCAAAAAGGTGAAGTACGATTCAAGTTGATTTTATTAATCCTACAGAAGTTAAACTGTTGAAAGGAGTAAGTTCAGGGTGGCCCCAGTGAGGTCCAAGTCCTGTGCTACAATTCATGAGACTTTTCCGTGTTTTGGAATAGTTACCCAATATTCTCAGGGTGGAAAGTAAGGCCAGGCAGTTACAAAACTACACAGGATTGATATCCTGTCTAAGCTAAGAACCTAGAAATTTGGGTTAGTGTAGAAATTCGTACCAGTGTGTGTACCTGGGGACAGAGGGGGGGTAGGTGTGGGATGGGAATAGGAGGTTAGAGCTGATGGGTTCTGATGAAATATTCTGTGTATTGACCTCATAGAGCCTTCATTTGTTCTCTTTCACGTGATTTCCAGTCACACAAAAGTAAGTCCAGTGAGATGGAAGTGACTAAACAGATGAAAAGTATTGCAGCTTTCTGGAGATGTGTTACTGACCAGTGTGAGTTCTAGGTTGGTGATGCTGTCGCCTGGTGTGCGTCACTAAGACCTCTTAACCATCTTCTGTTCCAGGGCATGATGATGGCCCTTCAACATCTTGTGCCTTAGTCCACGAAGCCTACATGTAAGTGCAGCATAATATCATATGTTTTCAGAATCCCTGCAAAGGAGGAAGAGAGTGCGTAAGGGAAAGGGATAATATCCAAATAATTTTGTGTGTCACTGTCCAATTTTAACAGCAGCCTCAAAACCATTTGATTACTGAGTGGTTTTAGAGTGCAGATGCCTGGCATCTGTTAGAAAAACAATACAGATTATGCTGCTATTACTCATCAGCCTGCCCAAACAGCCTGGGAGGGAGGGTTTGGTTCATTTAAACACATAAGCATAGGGCTTCTACTCAAATCAAGTTTCTCTTTCTAAGGAGATTTTTTAATTCAGGTTTTCCAAAGACTGTGCTGCAAGCATTAATACTTTATTTATCCCATAAGAAAGGAAGCAAGAGGGCATTTACGTTAATAAACCAAAATGCTATGGTAGTGATGTGAAATTTATCTTCGATAGCTTGTGCAATTTTCAGAATCCAAGTACCAATAGCAGGGCAGGGTGTGCTTTACTTTGACTACAGCTGACCTGTTGCAGATGATGTCATTTAGAACCAATAGCTATTCTATTAAAAATCCCCGCATGTCTCTCTGTTGGAGAGAGAGGAAACTACCAAAGGTCACCTAAAGCCAATAAATTGCTCAGAGAAAGTTCTAAGTGTTCATAACTAAGGCTCCAGCTGAGTTTTACAGCTTTTTTTTTACACCAT
Source organism: Dryoscopus gambensis (assembly GCA_013389985.1). NCBI lineage: Eukaryota > Metazoa > Chordata > Aves > Passeriformes > Malaconotidae > Dryoscopus > Dryoscopus gambensis. Next base: position 17,768 of record WEIT01022861.1, on the reverse strand, counting down.
CCAAGAATGAAGAAATCTTCCATGTTGTGTTACTACCCCATAACGCAGATAAAATTACAGAAGTTTAGGCAGAGAAAATAATGGCATTATCTGCCATCCTGGAACAGGATTTGCTGTCCTTCAAGCTGAAATCTCAAAGCCATCTGAGGTTCCAAAAATGGTAACATTGTATTTTCCCACTTCTGTGCAGGGCTCTGAGAGAAGGCGGTTATTCTCTGCCCCCAAGTGGAAAACACTTGAGCCCTGAGGGCTCAAGCCACTGCGGCAGTGCTGTGAACACAGAATATGTTCTTCGCCCAGATGGACTTTTTTATGTACCTGAGCTCTGAGGTCAGACCTACTGAAGGAAGATGCAACTGAAGCTGTCTTTGCAGTCTGAATAGGGAACTGCTTGAACAGAAGAAAAGTGGCTGCCATGGAATAGACCAAAAATCCTCCTGTGCCAGAATCCTGACTATGATAGCTGCTAACAGTATATGGTGAGTGAAGAGTGAGAGAATAGGCAAGTACATGTCATACACTCCCTGAGTACTGCCTCCCTTCTGCCACGTAGTTGCAGTTCAGAAGCATCCCCAGTCAGACAGGTTTTGTGGGTTTAGTATCTTCCCTCAGCTTTCTCTTCTGTGAAATTTCAGTCTCTTCATAAACCCATGTAAACTTTATTACCCACAGCAACCTTTGACAAGAAGTCCAGTAAGTCAGCTGCTACTCCTGACTTCATCCAGCTGTGCTTTCTTTGCACCCTAAAGCTTCATATAGTGGGAACCACCACTACAGGGAGTGGCAAGGTGTACAGATACTGAAGTCAGCTGTGTTCTTTGGGACAGGGAGGGTATGTCAAGAGCTAATTGTTATTTGATTGCATTGACAGTTTGCAGCACTGGGAGTTGTCCCTCAAGTGTTTGGATTTTTTTCAGGTAATGCCAGGATCCATATAGCAAAGATAATTTCTCCCTCCCACCCCCCTTTACTGATAAGAACTACTGAACATAAAAGTTGGCAGCATAAATTTTTCACAAATACAGAGCAAAAGGGAAGGCCCTGAGGGAAGACCTAGTGGGAGAGTGGGATATTGTTTCATGTTGCATATGAGAAGATTCATTTAGTGAGAATTCCTGCAGTAGTCTCTCCACCACACAAACTTCGTAGTATGAAGTGTTTTCTCATGAACTATTTGATCCTTAGCCACTGCAGCTGACCATACGTGTTAGCTTTAAAAAGGAGGATGGATAGATCAGATTCCAGATTTACTCTTTTGAAGAAGACCCCATGGCTGTTAGGTCATTGTTTGGATTATTTTGGATAGAATGAGTGATGGTTTTAGAACCCCAGAGCTCAGCAGTACTACTGCTGTTCCTTTCTATCCCTACTACACTGTCTGAAATGGCCATTTAGGACATCTCTCTCACAACTAGTGATGGAGCAAAAAACCCCAAAACTGCATCAGACAGTGTGTCATGGGGTAGGTCAGCCAAGGAGAACAGTGAAGCTGAATGCAAGAAAAATAGTATTAACTTGTTTTATAGGAAAAATATTTTAAGATTTCCCCAAAAAAACTTTTTGAGCCTCTTCCAATGTCAAACCAAACATTTTATTCCCATACTTTGCATTATTTCTGAAGTATTCTAGAGAACATATATACTAAATGCCAGAAATAATACAACTTGCTCACACAGATTTAAAATAGCAAGTATTACATAAAGGTATGTGCAAACCCAAAAATGGCTCAAGGGATTGATCAGAGGAGGAATGGAAGAGAATATCTGTAGGATACAAACAAGATATTTACAAGATAAAGTCTGTCAAATAAATTATAAATTATATTTACCTGGATATTTCGAAGAGCTTCTAAAATATCCAGGTACCAAGTTAACACAAGAAGGAATATGCAAGACAAACTGGAAATATCAAACTTTGTTGATAAAGGCAGTAACTCAGAATTCTTTTAACAGGCATAATGTATATGCAATGATGACAGACAGAAAAGTTCAATGAAGTGTAAATATATCCGTCATCCATTAGTAGCAGCAAACAGCTGTATTAATTTACAGGGAACCTGTACCAGTCCAACATAATACATCTTTCCAATGTTCTACTAGTTTCTGTGAAAGAAATACTCTGGTCTAAGATCCATGTTACTTCTAAAGCACTTTTAACATAAATTTTGATTTAGTCTTTCCTCTCTTTCTGAAAAAAAAATATGATTTAGGCTTGCATTTTCTTTTCCACTGGTCCACTAGTGTCTGTGAAGTCTGTAGGATAAATGTCCATTAGAACTTGATTGTCTTTGCTGCTGCTGAGGTACTAAATAAAGGCACTCAGGAAATTTTTTCTCCCTTTAATGGTTTATTTCAGTATGAGAAGGAAGGCAGAACCTGGAGGAGCATGTTGCATCTCAAAAGTCCTATGTTTGTATGGGACTCTCAGACATGGCCAGAGCATTACAAATGCAGCTGTTTCAAGAATAGGGAATTTTGTTGATCTGCACACTTAAGAAGCTGTCTTTGTTTATGATGTAACACTGAGCAAGTCCAGATTTCAGAAGAAGAGGTCATGAATTATTATTTGCACGAGTTTCAGCAGTTTTGCTTTCAGAGTTTGCTGAGAATCAACCTAAAATGGAAACATGCCTCTCCCCCAAAATAAGCAGCCAAATTAATCTTTAATGCAATATTGTAGATTTTTTTAATGGCATTAACGACGATAGAGTATTTATTTTGTATAAGACCATCTCATGGAATTCATGAATCTAGGCGCTTGCTTCTGTTCGCTGAAGCAGCCTTCATTTATATTCAGAAATACCGAATCGAATTGAATTTTAAATATTTGGAAAATACAGAATCAAATAGAGTAAGTACATGGCATTTGCAATCATTCAGTTTCCAGCTGTAGTAGCCTGCTGTTCGAAGGGCTCTACCATTACGTTTTCTTGGATACTACTAGCCTACACTACATAAGACTTGCAGACTATTGTCTGATCAATTTAATTATAGTCCTCAAAGACTATAATTCCATGAAAAGCAGCGTAGATATTACAAAATGAATTTTAAAATACCTGCCTGAGGGCAAATATTCACACAATATTTTCCATTCTTATGCCAAGGCTTTCAGATAGATCCATGGTAACCTTGGAAGCAGTTCTGCAGAGCCAGTCTGTGGAGTTGACTGGGAACAGGTGTGATCCTGCCAGCAAAGCCAAGCATTCAGGCCACTCAGGTGTGAACAATTCCGCTGGTGCAGAGCAGCTCCTACCCTGATGTTTGCAGGAGGTATAGAGAGCCGGGCCTCCACTCATTTGTTTGTGGTGTATGAATGAACTGAGCATAGCCAAGCTTGACTTGGCCTGGCCCTGTCTAGCAGCAGGTATGGCAGAAGGATGCTTTAGTGCTTTAGACTGGGGGTTGTTCCTTGTGTCTGAGCATGGATTTCCTTAAGCACACTGTGGAAGAGTATATGTCCCACCTTACAGCCAGGCTGTGGCCAGCCAGAAGATAACTATATGATTCTTGTAGTTGTGCTGCAAACGTTACAAAGGTCAGGTAACAGATCTCACTACAAGATAGAGAGGTGTTCTTAAAACACGTTGGAGTAGCTAAAAGTCAGCCTTCAATGCAGTAAACTGGTCTAAGTCTTGGTTGAGGCAGCTCAACATAGAAAGTACTAAAAGGAAAGTTCTACCCTGTGAGAGAGGGCTAAGTAGGGACAACAGTAGTGGGTAAGAAAACAGGAGTTATAAGACGTTCAGATTAAACAGCATTGGAATATGGTAAAAACTGAATCAGTCATCCAAAAAAAAAACCAAACAGCCATCATTAACTTGACTGGGAAGCCTGGTCTTCAAAACAAATTCAAATAAACCAGCTCCTAAAAAGATTTATCAAGAAGTGAGAGAGTGAAGGACACAAATGCCCTAATGTTTCTTACCTGTTATCCTGTGAGCAGCTGCACAATCAGTGATTATTTTCTTTCTACCACGATAATGACAGTATGAAGAAGAAGAAGCTTCTTTTCCCACCTCACCAAACTAAACCAAGAACAGCAAACAGAAGACTAGATTTGGTTTTGGTCAGGATGATAAAATGAGAAAAATCTGTTCTGTTTTAGGCCTGGTGGAAGTTTTAGAAATTTGCTATTAGAAAAAGAACTGAACCTTTTGACATGTAGGCATTTGAGAGCTTTAACCTTTATTTTTTCTTTTTTAAATATAATTTTAATTATCAAACTTTGTCCTTTTTTTTTTTAGTCATATAAGTACCCCCAAATCTTATTGTTGGTCTCCTGCTTCTTACGTTTTTTTTTTTAGATGAGGGTATATTTTATATTTGCTCAGTTTATAGGTATGAATTTTCCTATTTAGGTAGAGCATGCACATCTACTTCTAGAATTATCATCAGGACTGTATGTTTTGCCCTGCACTGATAAGAGGTTCAAATAAGTGGTTTGTCTAAAAGAAGACCACTCTGGAAGTACTTTCAACTAGAGCAAAACATACTCTAGGGAAAAAGGATATGGACAAGGTTATCTTCTCACTTGATTCACTGTGTGCACAATCACCTCTTAACCAGATTTTGGGTGTGATACTTTGTGATGTTATAGCTCAGTTTGCTTGCATTCTTCCGTGAGAATTTGGTTCTGCATTGTCACAGCAGGAAGATAATCACTGACTGGGTCTTGAATGCTTGTAAGAATCTGACCTATCCCTCGGCTGATTCTCTGCCCATAAGACCCACTGCTGTTTTTGGCTGAGACTGTCTGACCTCTGTGGACTTGAGCCTGATGCTTACACATCCCAAACTTGCTTAGCAGGACAAACACATCTCTACGGAAAGCTTTGGTGAAAATAGCGTAAAGAAAGGGGTTGGCACAAGAATTGAGTGGGTAGAAAAGTACCAGCAAAATCTTGGAATTGGAGACAGTTATCAGTGGTTTGTTCATAATGGCAGATAAAGCATGGAAAGAGATGGGAGCCATGCACAGAAAGTCCGTGAAAATCAACACAGCCATCCGCTTGGCAATTTTGGTGTCTTTGTCCCCTGACTTGTACTGGGGGTTTCGCACAGTTACGTAGATTTTTATGTAGCAAGCACAAATGATGACAAAAGCAATAATGTTACATATTAAAACAAAGACAATGTAGGCTTCAGCCACTGGTGTTTCAGTGTCCATAGGCAAGCAGATGCTGACTTTGCTGTAGCTGCTGACACCAACCAGTGGCAAAAGGGCGAGCAGGATGCAGGAGAGCCACCCTCCCAGCATGATGAGCACGGCATGCCGGAGGCGAATCTTGCGGTCGGGGCGCATGGCAAAGGTGATGGCGTACCAGCGCTCCAGGGTGATCACCGTCAGGGTGTACACAGAGAGTTCACTGGCAAAGACCGTGAAAAACCCAGCTGTGTTGCAGCCAGGGCCAGTCTGCCACTCTATGGCGTGGTTATAGTACTCTGACCTGGTGTGGAGATCCACTGAAGCAATCAGAAGGAGGTATAACCCCATGCAAAAGTCAGCGAAGGCCAAGTTACACATCAAAAAGCGAGGTACAGTCAGTTTATAATGACTGGTGAGAAGGATGAAAAGGACAAAAATGTTGCCTAGGATGGCAAGCAGGTTCACAAACCACACCACAATCCTCAGAAACTGATATCCCATTATATCCTCACAGGGATTAAACTCATCAGGCTCTGGTGTGCATATTACGTCTTCATTGCCTCCACAGACGGGATAGTCATAATGACTGTCAAAGGTCTGGACATCTTCCATTTGAGGGTTCTTGAGCTCTTTGCCAAAGCCAAGATTTCCTTCTCCGCGCTCTTCCAAAAAAACGTAATAATGAGGATTTTCATGGAAATTTGTGAACTTGGTGTTTGTGTCATACACAGCATCAGTGTGGTTTGTGTATTCTTCTGCATAATCTTTGTAAAACGGATCTCTGAGAGCCTTGACTGATCTCTTATGAAAGCTGTGGCTGCTCTGGTTACACATCAGGTACTCCAGGATCCTGAAAGAGTAGAGGGGGAAATCACTGCAGGCATTTATAGTCTGACTGGCACACAGCATGTAAACAAAGGGAATGCTTCAAAAGCAAATCATCCTGAATGAAAATGTGGCTATAAAAATGTGATTGGATATATTTTTGTTAACAGATTGTATAGTGTATGGTAGCATTTCTGGCTTTGTAAAAATTTTATCCCCAGTAGTAATTTTACTTGTTTTGCATCCATAATTTATCTTCTTTTTTGGAATCTACATTCTTAGTAGGTAAGAAGACATTAAGCTACTGTTTATAACTACTTAGACAATACATACAGTATTACTTTCTTTTTCACTGTTGTTCACAATTCATTTTTTCCCAGAACTTCCATTAGTCTAATTTCTGTTCAGTAGCTTCTTTAGAGCTAACTAGCAGTGCAGCAATTTGGAATCCTGTACTTCATGGTGTGATGCAGCTGTATTTGCAGTCAAAAAATTTTCAGTAGTCAAAAGCTTTTCAGTTAAAAAACATATGAGACTTGAGGGTATAACCCCTCCAACAGTTTTTTCCCAGGCCTTGCTGTAGCACATAACCCTTTCCTTTTTTCTTTCCCTTTAATTATGGGCTCAACAAGAGGAGGAATTGCTGCAAAAGGTCCTACAAAAAATTCTTCTGCCAGTTTGCAATTGTAATCTCTTTCAAAGAACATTGTCTATACCTAGAAAAAATGGTTATAAAAGTGCCAATAGATATATTTTTATATTACTAAGAAAACATTGTCTTCACTGACATACTTGAAAAATAAATGCCAGTTAGTGAAACTCACCCACTTTTTTTTTTCCAGCTCTTGAAAGCACAGCAGTGACTTGGATATGATAGGTCAGCCCGCATTAGCTGAAAAAATACCTTTACAGCTGGTAATTTCTTTAAAGCCCACGTATTTTTTGCCATTATTTCTTTTAGGCTTTCCAGTCCTTTGGCTGGAAGGTTGGCAACAGCTGTTCTGGAGATGTCCCTAAGTAAAGAAAGAAAAAGATGACTGGATCAGATGGTTTTTTCAGATTGTTACAGTTCTTCAGGAGTTTCATGGAATTCTACAATAAAAATCAAATCCAGAGGAGGTGGAGATTTCATATCGCTTTGCTAAGTTCTGATACCATTCAAATTCAAGTAGGCTGTTAATTTCTCAGTGATTTTAACTCTTTTAAAGCTCTTGTCTTTAATGTCTTATAGCACAGAATATGAATTATAATGAAATACCATAACTTTTTAAATTACACCTTTAAAGCCAACGAGACACAAATGCATATACAAACACAAAGTTTTAAAAATTCTTTAAAGAAATCACATCCTCCATTGGAAAAATTATATTCCCTTAGACTTCTTTAGATTCATTTTAACCTATTGGCACACTTTAATAGAAAGCATTGCAATTCCTAAAAGAATATTCTCTATATACTGAAATTAAAATTTTCTGTCTTAGTCAATTCTGAATCTCTCAGAAAACTGAGTATTATGTTTATTGCTTTCTACTTGTCTGCTGAGGTGGACTCATGAGACAGATGATGCCCAGTTGATGAGGAGGTGGCTTTCCTTTCAACTGCCAGCTGACTGTCACCTATGTTTTCTACTCAGTTTTTGCTTTGTCCCAAAACCTCTTCTAGTGACACTTAAAGTCAAGATATTCTTAGAGTTACATCTGTGAAGAAGTAAACCTGTAAAAAGGGTTCTAGTGTAGGAACATTGTCTGAGCATTGTTTTATCACGAACACCCACATAATAAATAATGCAGCTTTTTTCTACACTTTCTTATCCCTCTAGAAGTCTTGCTCACCGTCTGGTTTCTTGCCCCTAAAGGAAAATTAGAACTAATTTTATGCTTTAGACAACTTCTAAATGTCTAAAACACCGGGGTTTGCACTGTTTTGGGGTTTTTTCCCTTTTGATTTGTTTGGTTTTAAATTGAGTTAGAAAATGCTGCTCCTTTTTGTAGGAGGACTTTTTAACTTCTAAAAGCTTCCTTGCTATCATATGTTTTTTAATATGTCACAACTAATCAATTTCAACTACATAAAATTCTTTTTTGTTCTTCTGTAATCCTTTTCAGTAGGTGTTTCTACCAACAGCCTGAACTGGCTCTTAGAAGAGTCTGAATGGTGCCTGCTATCATTTTACCTTCTAAAGAATCACAGAGTAGTTGAGTTTCCAAATCATCCAGTCCAACCTCCTTGATCAAAACAGGATCACCTGGAGCAGGTTGCTCTGAGCTGTCCCCATTAACTTCTCAGCATCTCCAGGACAGGAAACAGCCTCTTTAGCAATGTGTTCCAGCATTTGACCACTCTCACAGGAAAGAAATTCTTTTGTATGTATGACAAGGTCCCCTCTCAGTCATCTCTTGTCAAGGCTGAACAGGCCCAGCTCCCTCAGTCTTTCCTTGTGAGAGAGATGCTCCAGTCCCTTAATCATCTTTGCAGCCCTCCACTGGACCTGTTCCAGGAGCTGCAAGTCTCTCTTGGACTGAGGAGCCCAGGACTGCACACAGCACTCCAGATGTGCCTCACCAGGGCTGAGTAGAGGGGCAGGATCACCTCCCTTGACCTGCTGGCAGTGATCTCCCTAATGCACCCCAGGATACCATTGGCCTTCCTGGCCACAAGGAAGGGCTCACTGCTGGCTCATGGACAGATTGTTGTGCACCAGCACTCCCTTGTCCTTCTCCACAGAGCTGCTTCCCAGGAGGTCGGCCCCCAGCCTGTGCTGGTGCATGAGGTTATTCTTATCCAGGTGCAGGACCCTGCATTTGCCTTTGTTGAATTTCAGACAGTTCTTCTCTTCCCATCTCTCCAACCTGTCAAGGTCCTTCTGAAGGGCTGCACAGCACTCGGGGGTATCAGCCACTCCTCCCAGCTCTGTGTCATCAGCAAATTTACTGAGGAAACAAACTAATCTTAATTTAACTCACTGGTTGGGGAAGATGAAACAGGAAAGCCTTATAAATATGATTGCCTGGCAAAAGATTTTGAGAATATAGAAACTATAAGCGAGATTGAAATGAAGGCAAGCTTTGAGATACCAAGTCTTAGTTACTGAACAACAGGAAAACAATGGTATGGCTGGCTGAAGGTAATCCCCTCTTGACTGAACAATACCCTCTGCATACAGGCATGTCCAAGGGTCAGAGCAGACCCCACTAGCTCAGCAGAAGGGGTCCAAAGAGCAGTTTTTAGGGTTTAAAATGTAACACAGTATGGTAATGTAATGATTCTTATAGGCTGTATGTAAATGCTATAGGATTTGTATCTTGTACTAGATTGGTTAGTGAAAATTAGAATATTCAGCGCGGAAGAAGATTTATTGTATTGTAATGAGAACTTTACTCTCTTATGCTCTCTTGCTCCTGCTCTCTTGCCCTTTTTCTCTTGCTCTCTCACTCTTGCTCTTTCGGGCCTGCTCCGAGCTGGGCTGGCAGCCCCAAGCAGGGCCCCTGCACCCACGCCCTGTGCAATAAACCGCATGCTCCAATACCTGACTTCAGAGATCTCTCGTCTCCATCCGTCTCGACCGTCCAACCCACACCAGCTCCTACAGCTCCCCAATCTCATGGTCACTATAGCCATGGCTGCACTCAACCTTCACATCTCCAACAAGGCCTTGCATATTTCTTAGCATAAAGTCAATCAGCACACCATTCCTTGTGGGATCCTCCACTACCTGTGACAGGGAGTTGTCGTCAGTGCTTTCCAGGAACCTCCTGGGCTGATTATGCTTTGCTGTGTTGCTTGTAATGATTGTGTCAATATCCCAGAGAAGGTGCAAAGGGATGCCCCATAGTCCTGTCTTGTTATATCTTTGCTTGTATTTACTGGAGTCAGCCCCTCTTAAGTCTCCCTCTATTCCTTGGGTAGTTGCTATAGCTCTCCCCTTTCCACACCTTATCTCTGTTGAGCCTGGCTGTGTCCCCATTTCCCTTCAAATGTAGTTCAAAAGTCCCATAACAAGCCCTGCTATGTCCTGAGCAAAGTCCTTTTCCCCCTTTGAGACATGTTATAGAACTCTTCTTCTGCAGTAAAACATCTTGGTAAATTAGATCTTGGGATAGATCTTACCAAGAGAAAGCTGGCCTTTCAGCAACCCTCGTGGGTCTCCATCAAGTCCTCATGGTGGTGGCAGCTATCTGCAGGCGGGTTAAATGCTGTGTGATGGGAGATGCTAAGACTCTTTGAAAGGGAAATTACACCTCACAAACATTTGAGAGTTCTTTGAAGATGTACTGGCACAAGCTTATGGAGAAAGATGGTCCTGTTTGTGCAATGCATTGGGAATTCTGACAAGCCTTGACAAAATCAGATATCAAGGGCTGTTGAGGTAACTAATCTGTTATATTACCAGGAGAATGTCTCTCCTGGATTAATTGAAAAATGAAAGAGTCAGGGAAAAGCCTGAGAACAGATGACAAGTTTTCATGCTAGAGGAAGAATGGAAAATTATTGGTATCTGAACATACAGGTCATTCCAGCAGGGCCCACAGAGGCCAGGCTGGCGCTGGTACTACTGAAATACTCATAAACAGGCTGAGAAGGAAATGAGAGTAGCTGCAACAAAGCTTGTTTCTGGCACAAAGTAATACAAGGTAGTGAAAGCTAAAGCTGATTGTCTAAAGAAGCAGAAGGCTTCTGCAATGGTACGTGGCTGAGCAGAAAAATAATCAACATGATTCAAAATTAATGAATGTAAAGTATATTTAGGAAAAAGCAATTTTAACTTTACATGGATGACAATGGGGTTTAATTTAGCTAGCACTCTGGAAAGATCTTGGAGTCCTCTACAAATGCCAGATCAATGCTTTTAGTAATGTTGAAGGGAAATAGAATGCTGAGAATTCTTGGGAAAGAAATAGAAAATAGAGCAGTAAAACTTAACTTCGTAAATCTAATATGACTGCAACTTAAATATTATATACAGTTCTAAAAATACTATATGCAGTTAAAATAAGAGCATGGAAAGCTACAGCTAGGATGATAATAGTATCAAATTGTTTATATATGAAGTAATAAGGTACAGATAAGGACTTTTCTCTTGGGAAAAGCTATGTCTGGAAGCAGCAGTAAGACTACAGTGCCATGCAGATTGTAAAGAAGGTGATTGGTGATAATTATTCACTCTTATGAGATGAGTTTTGGAACACCTAAGAATGTGAGGCAAGAGACTTAAAAATAAGAGAAGGCACAATCTTTTCACAGAACTGCATCATTCCATTGTGAAAATCAGTGCCATGGTTTATCATGTAGGCCAAAAAGCTAAGTAACCGAAAGGACAGTATACCTTTTTGTTTGGGTTTTATTCACAGTTGTGTAACATTCCCATCAGAAGTGGCTGGCTCAGGAAGAACCCCCCGGGGGACAAGGGCTCGTGCTTTGAAAACAGGATCTCGTGCTTTTTGCTGACAGGAGCTTCTCTGGATGTACAGGGAAGGGAACTTCAGCTCCTGGAGAGCTGCAAACAGAAGGGAGTAGCCAGCCCAGGGCTCCAGCTGTGGAAATAATTTCCCAGGGAGCAGAGGTGAACATGCAAAGTCTGTGGCAACTCAGAGTGTTACCAAGTGATGTTAAAGTCTGAAAGAAACATCTCTTCAGTGAGAAGAAAGGGCTTGGAAGAATTAGTTGTAAGACTGCGTCATTTCTGTTCTATCTTACCAAATCCTGTGAATTCTTTTATGTATGTGCATATAGGTGTATGTTTAAGCAGACAGGTGTTGTAGGTTTTCAAATACTCTGTTTTTTACTAGGGAGCTTGAGGAAAAGTTACAGGCACAGATGCCTTGAAGTTCTTGTTGATTTAGCATTAATCCTGCTGCAGAGATACCAGTAGATACTTGGTCCCGTCCATGGGCCGTGTTAAGCACAATGGCTCTGAAGTTTGGGAGGTTCCAAAATCCCAGTCTGAGAAGTCCCTAAACTGCTGGTATGTGGTGTCTGCCACCAAGAAGTCTTGTGACCTCTCCATACCACTGCTATTGCAAATCAAAAAGCTTCCTGGGAGTCTGGTGATAATTTGTCTCGCAGTGAAAGATAACTTCTTAGTTACTCTCCCTAAGCCCACAGCTTTTTAGTGACAAACTGTGTGTCATCTGGCCAAGAGGAAAGTGTGGGATTCTCACAGATTTTTTTACCTTACAAATCTAGTCTTGATGATTATCTAATCAGATTCACAATCTACTTCAAGCAGCATAGCAGCTGTCTTCAAACTAGATTGAAAAGGTTTATAAATAATTACTAATCCTCAGAGCCGTGTGAATCCAAGTAGCTGGAGTTGCCATGACTATAATATCTGTGCCTGCATTCATATAGAAGACACACTTTCCTGAATGATTTGTGTGCCAGTGTATAGAATCATTAAGATTGGAAAAGACCTTTAAGATCATCAGTCCAACCATCAATCTAGCACCACTACCATGTTCACCACGTCCTCAAGTGCCATATCCACACATTTTTTGAACACTTTCAGGGATTGTGACTCCACCACTTCCCTGGGCAGACTGTTCCAATGCTTTACAAGCCTTTCTGTGATTTTTTTTTCCCCCTAATATCCAACCTAAACCTTCCCTGGCACAACTTGAGGTGATTTCCTCTTGTCCTGTCACTTCTTACCAAGCCATTATCAGTCAAGTATGGTCAGTCCCAATTTTGGTCTGCTGACAAAAATGGGAACTGACTGCAGTTATGTCTGCCTCATTTACATCTAATAATATTGATAACTAAGATGATGTTGAAACACAGCAGTGCTTACATTGCCTGGAAGAGTGCCTTGCTGGCACTGCTAAGCTATAGCTGGCACACTTAAAGAAACAAGAGAGGCAAGAGGTCTGATGGACTTGTCAAGAGGATCTGTCTCAAACTTAAGTGAGTGTAAAAGAGGCTAGGCAGGAAACTGATAAAATGAATGATAGTAAGTCACAAGGCCTGGATGGTTTTCACCAGAAAAGTTCTGAAGCAGCTGAAGGAAGAAGTAGTTGAATTGGTAAAAGAGTCAGGGAACCTTCAGCTTAGCTCTCCTGCAGAAAGGCAGCAAACAAGCCACCACCGAATATGGTATAACTTGGGAAAGTCAGCATGTAAGGGGTTTTTGTGGAAATAAGTCCTGCCTTGCAAACTTCTCTGAGTGTTATGTTTATGATCTGCTCAAAGTCTCCTGGGACTTCTACAAGGCCTTTGACAAATGCCCACAAGGCTGAGACACAAACCAGGCAGACACACTCTTGTGGGAGGTGTCAAATGCTCAGCATTGTGGAAAAGACTAGTGACATTCACTGCTAGCCTAGAGCCAGACCAAACTTTAGCTTTTAAGTAGCCATGGTCTAGAGCCCGCTGAGGTACTGGAAGTGGTAACGTGGAGTTCTACATGGTGAGGCAGAACAGCAACCAAAGTGCTCTCAACCAATTTCAACATTTTGGCTTGGTAGCAGTTTTGTTTTGTCCTCACATATTTTCTTATAAATCTCATGTGATGTTTCTAGGCTGTTGCTTATCTCAGATAAAATTTGCACATTATATTGAATGGTAAAGAGACATTGGAGGGTTCAGATAAATGTGGGACTAAAACATAGCTTATGAATTCAGAGGTGTTGTTTTCTGAACCAACTGTATATTATAGAAGTGTTAAACAGATATTTAGTTGCTCAGATTTTTTTTTCTTTTTTCCTGGGTTGTTATATTTTGGTCTAATTCTTTGTTGGTTTTATGAGGTCAGAATTTCAGAACTAGATCTAAGAGATAATAGCTTTTGTCAGTAATCCTTTTCATTGCTGGAAGCATGCAATTGTAGTATGAAATTCAGTAAAAGCAATAATTTAAAAGACAGATAATTAAGAAAATGAGATTGCATCATAGTACAATTGAGAATTTTTACCTAATAATATACAAATTTCTGAGCACTGCAATAGCTTAAAAAGCATAAAATATATAATAGATGGGCTTAACCTACAGATACTACTTTAATTCTACTGAAAGATCTTTTAAATCTACAAATTAGCATTGTTTGATTAGCCAAATACAGAGTGCTTCTCTTGCTCAAAGACGTGCTTGTGTCCCGTGGCAGGAACCATTTCTAGTTTGGGAAATGATGCTTTAAAGAGCAATTCTGCATTCTACAGATAATTAACTACTCACATGTATCTTGCATGACTGTAACATTTTGAGTTTGGACTGTGTACTTTGTAAAAGCTAATTGAATAATGAGCCTGATTGTATTTCTGTTGTAATTTGTTGAACTTTTACTCTAGGCAGAAGCTCTTGTTGCATTTAGTAAATCAGGTTCACTGAGTTGCTGAATCCTTGCCAAGGTTTCATTTTGCGGTGAAGAGCAATGTACTGTCATAACACTGTTGAAATAGTTTTCCAAAGCGAGCAGTCTGTGTATACATCCACATACATCTGAGTATACAACAGTGACAAAGGAACCAGAATTACTGACACCTGTTTTCCTCTACTCAGGGATTACAATCCCTGCTTCCTCTGCTGTTGTAAACTGCAAATTTGAAAAAAAAAAAACAAACAAAACTAACTTTTCAATACTTAAGTATGTTGAATTAGATGGTCTGAGAACATGGCCAAACTCACACAACATTATCAGGCACAACTCTTTGTAGTTAAATGTTTCTCATTGGGTTTCTTTTAAGCTAAAATGGGATCTTACCCCATTAGGGTGGACCCATGGTCTGGTTTTCAGCCTTTACGTTGCTGTTGCTGCTGAAATCCTGATCAAAAAAAGAGCACAATCTGTGGGGCTCATGTTCCAACCACCATAAATTCTTATCTCCCTTGAAGAGTGCATAAAGGGAACTCCAGACAATAAGTTCTGCCAGCTTGGCAAGGAGGCAAGACAGAATTTCTCTTTAGAGGACCATAAATATTGTTGGTTTTGAGGGGTGTTTTTTTTGGTTTTCTGGTTTTTTGGGTTTTGTGTTTTGTTTTTTTTTGGGGGGGGGGGGGGGTTTTTTTGTTTTGGTTTGGTTTTTTTTGGGTTTTTTTTGTTTTTTTAAATTTTTTTCTGCATACTGCTGTCACTATAAGCAATGTCATTCAAAAAAGCAATATTCTCACAATCATTTTCCATAGAGTTAATTTTCAAGATGAAACAGTTTTGTAAGTAAAACTTTCTTTTTGAGGAAGATCCAATGGCCAGCTAACAACACCAAGGTGCTTGAACCAAAAATGATTTAACAAATTTTTTCTTATAACAAGTTAAGTTGTTTACACTGCCAAGGGAATATGGAAGGGCTGTATTGGTCAGACTTTTCAGACTGTTACACAAGTTAACAAATCTGTGGTCTCTCTGTAAATAACTTACTGGTCATGATGGTATAGTGGGGGGTGTATACTAAGGCACCAATTGCAAGGATATTTTTGTCTCCTGTGGGAGGTGTTAATGGCCATTGACATGACACAACAACACGTACTAGGTTTTCACTCATTTTCATTTTTTGCCTTCAGCCCTCTTAAGGTAATGCATATATGGGAGTTTCAGGAGCTGTTTTGTTCCTGTTAAAATAGTTCTAGTTCTTGAAGGTCAGCTAAGAGATCTGTTCAGGTGGAAGGATTCCCCTTTGAATTGTTGCTCGTTTTATGGCAAACCTTTTCTATATCACACATGCAGAATAATTCCTGGTTATCTGTGGGTAGCACAAGTCCCTAACCTGCTACTAAAATTATATTAAAATAGAATTAAAAGCTAATAACATGAATTATTAATTCTGTACTGTTTTTGGCTGGCATAGAATTAAATTTCTTCACAGTAGCTGGTATGGGGCTATGTTTTTGATTTGGGAGTGAAAATAGAGTTGATAATACAGGGATGTTTTAGCTGTCACTGGGCAGTACTTATACAAAGCCAAGGCATTTTTTGTTTTTGACACCATTTGACCAGCAAAGAGGTTAAGGGTGCACAAGAATTTGGGAGAGGACAGCCAAGACAGCTGGCCCCAGCTGACCAAGAGATATCCTAGACCTTATCAAATCATGCTCAGCAATAAAGGCTGGGAAGAAGTTTGCCAAGACTGCCATTGCCAGGGGACTGGCTGGGAATCAATGGGCTGGTGGTGAGCAATTGTTTTTGTTACATCACTTGTTATTCTTGGTTTTGTTTGTTCTCTTCCCCCTCTGATTTTTTTTCAACATTCTTTTTTTAATTATTAAGCTGACATTATCTCAACTCATGAATTTTCTCACTCTTACCCTTCCAATTCTTTCCCTCATCCCATTGGGTGCAGGGGCGAATACGCAGCTGTGTGGAGCTGAGGTGCAGGCCAGTGTTAAACTGTGACACCATCCCAGGAGCTTTAGTTTAGTGTGGTAGTGCGGATTTACATGTTAAGCTTATGTTTGGTATGTTCCAAGTTTCCCCCCATTGAGATTATAATAAAGGTTCAACCCAGTTATCCCCCTTCCCCGCCCCTACCCCAAATAAAGTCAAAACCCTTCCCCCATCCCCTGCCCATCACCCAAACCACGCCTATACTTCCAGAGCCTTCCCTGTCAATCCCTGAAACCCATACCCCTCAGACCTGTCAATCATTTCCAACCCTGCCTCTGCTTCCAGAAAGTTCAGTTCTACTCGATACCCCATTTGTTGGTGTATGTGTCAATTGCCTT
>WEIT01022860.1:191-27378 GCA_013389985.1 Dryoscopus gambensis | reverse complement strand
TATATGAAACATGCTTTCATTATCATAGAAATAACTGCTCGGATCACCCACACTTCCGTAAGACAGATCCTTTTATTCGAGAGATTTTAGAAAGAACTAATTTGCAAGATGGATATATGTAACGTGCATGGCTGTTTTACAGAGAAGAAAGGAGGACTGCTTGGGGTTTTCAAGTTACCTTCAAGCCTTCACTACCAGGTCATTTGACTTTAGGCTGCTAAACACAGAGCTTACCTTGGGTGCCTGTAGGTACAATGAATACTTTCGTATGTGTATAGATAAACTATGAACGTAATGCGCCTACATACGTTTGAGCATGTACATACAATATAAGGTGACTAATGAACAATTCATTGGCATGGCAGCAGAGCTGCATTTTTGGGACTTGCTGCATGAGCAGGCTCAACGTGCAAACAACTGGAAAGCATGAAAGGAGCGCTCCTGCTCCTGTGCAGGAAGACTGGCAATTACATGCCCTTCTCTCACATGAGTGTCTTAACAGTCCCATACAGCAGTCTGGTCCCACATAGAGATCAAAGGAGCTCATGCAGGATTTCTCTGAGAGAACTATCCTTTTCCACCTTCAACAGGACAGTTGAAGCTGTATATCACAGTGTTCCAAGCTGGAAGGGTGTGTGTGTAGGTAAGAGGAACTGAATTATTACCTGAACATGAATGAAGAGACTTTGGGTTCCCTATTCATATGTTTCTGCCACCCAAGTCATAGGAAAAGTTTCTGTTCCCACTTACCTATTTATTAGAAAAGGAATGGAAATAATTATCAACAGCACTTAGGAGACTGAAAGGCTTGACATGTGTATGTGTTTATTCTTGTGTCATGCATAAAGTCTCCTTAATAATATGGGAATGTATGGGGGCAGATGTTCCATTTAGCCCAGTCCTCCCTTTCCAATGGAGGTCAAGAGTAATCATCTAGAAGAAAATGTATAAAACCAGAGGAAGCCTCTTGCCAGAATATTCTCCTTCCCTTCCCTGGTTTATCCGAGATACCAAGGCATTTGGAAATCAAGAGAAACAAACAAACAAAAAATTAAATTGGTCCAGAAATATGGAAGATTACCTCAAATTAAAACCTGTGTCCATGTCAAGCAATGTCAGCTCAGGGGAAACCCAACAGGAAAGCTCAAAATAGAAATGAAGAAGATCTATTATCAGTTTTCTGTCCACAGCCAGGTGTGGCAGTGTTGGGTAGTGTTTAACCCCCTTATTTAAGCAATCTGTAAAATCTGCATGTAGACAGGAACCTGTAAAGAGAAATCTGCCCTATCATAACAGGACTATCAAAGGAGGAGAATAATTCACCCTGGAAGGGCCAATTAATCTTCATTTATTTTAGAGAAAAATCTAAAATTTTGACTTTCAGATTTCCAAAATTAAGCAGGAAGGATTTTTACCCTTAGCTGCAACTTTGACCTTGTCAGCTAACAAAATTGCTGTGGCTTAGACCCAAAGGCTGAATTCCTGAACTTCAGAGCTTGGAGGAAGTTTAAATCCCAACTCACACCAAACTTGTCAGATTTTTCCTGTACACACATGCTCCTGTTTTCCTGCAGGGTAGGTATGTGTTGGGGGAATTCCTCTTAATATTTTTCTGCTGTAAACTGGTACTCTTTTTTTCCTTCTCATCTGATGGCATTCTGATAGTATACAGATGGGAAGACTAAAACATTTGGGATCCCTTCCTCTGTAGTAACAGAAAGGCTTTATGTATGAGTCCCATTGATATTAGCAGAAGTATTGTGAAAAAATCTGCCTTAAGAAGAGAAAATGACCCTGAGTTTAAAAAAAATTTCAAAGCTCTAACATCTAGGAACTCCTGTCACAAAGACAAACAAACAAGTAAGGAATGCAGGACTACTTATTTGCCCAACTACAGGACATCTAGTCTGATAAACTCAAGCTGCCTTGATTTAGAGGCAGAAACTGTAACAAGTTAAACATTTTCAAGGAAGTTTCACTTTTGTCTATTATTTGTTTGAATATTCAAAAAACCAAAACTGGAATAACTGACACATTCATACAGAAGGGAAAGCAACCCTGTTGCATCCATTGTTTGAAACACAACAGAAAGTAATGTTATTCCCGCTAGCAGAAATGGATCATGAAGCTGCTCTTCAGTTTGTCCAATCTCTGCTGCACTCAAAAGAGACATGGAGAGAGATCCCTAAGCACACTTTCCTGTTTTTCTCATTCCACCTGGAAAAGAAGGATGAGCCTGTGCACAAGTTACTCCCAGTACATCCAAAGGCACTGCCTATGGGGTTCTGCAGTGAATTGTCTGCCTACAGGGAAACCTTATGAAAAGCTTTTAACAGATTCCTGCAAGAAGAATTAAGTAGTTCTTCAGAGAACAGATGGAAGGAGAAAAAAAACATTTTTCCATCCCCGGCACCTGCTCTAGCCTCATATAACTAGATGATTATAGCATTCCTGTCTTAAATCATTCTCAAAAGGGGACCCAGTTTAAACTTTACAAACCTCAAACCCTAATTTAACCAAATAAAATACCACTCAACCCCGTCAAATGCTTTATACAAATTCTTAAATAAAGGAGGTAGAGTTCTTCTTGAGTGAGGCATCATATTTATTTTGACTTTAGACCTAACTCAAACCCTGCAACTCTGTGAATAAAAAAGAAAGAAAAATAAAAGTATTTCAAGTGCACTTGCCAGATTCCAAACTGGGTAAATACAATTTCCTCATTTCAGTCCATTTTGCAGTTTCAACAGTCCAAGTTTTCTCCCTCTATACTTTAGGTTAGTAATGCTCTTGTTTCTTATTCTAAAAAGGGTCCTGGTTTTTTTGAAACAGATGATAAGATTCCTGTGCAGTTTCTTTAAAAATTTAAACCCTGATTATGAAAGCACGCACTCATATACTTAGCTTAGAGCTGGTTAGCTATTCCCCTGAATTTTTAGTCCTACAGGACCAGTCACACACTTAAATAATTAGCAGTTAGAAGTATTCGCAAGAGTTTATAAGTTCCATTAGAATTTTTTTCAGGTAAACAAACATACCAAAATTCAAAATACTAATGCCAGGATTTATATTTCTGTCACCGCTCTGAAAATACAACAAATATATATAACATAAAATGCATATGTAAGGTAAACATTTCAGTATTTACAGATGCAGTTCCCAGTAGAACTGAGACGTCTCAAAATCAGTGACAGTCTCAAATTCCAGAAGCAACAAATTTTTCTGAGCTATTACATATTGCAAATTGCAGTACCCATCATAGAATCTTTATAATTCTTATTGGTAGCTTTTCATGTTGTTCCTACTTTTTACATTAAAAAAAAAAAAGTACTATTGATCAGAACATCTATTTTGTTTTGTATCCTTTCTAAACAAGAACATAGACTATTTTCAGTAGTACTCAGCTTAGAGGTACCTACATGTACAGCCCAGCCCAGGGCATACAGGTGCCACTGGAAGCATTCCCACTTAGATAAATGGGTTTTGGTGCAAACTTCTTGGGAAAGTTCCTGGAGCTGTAACAATAATTGCACTGAAGCCAATGAAAGTTCTGGGTGTGCCATTAAATGAGAAAGAAATAGGTCCTCACAGGCTTCTACAAATTAGAAATACTCTAAAGAGAGTATTTCTCTTTAGAGAAATCTCGTGCTGATACCTCAGTTTGGATTTTTAAGCCAGAAATTCCTTCATCTGCTTTTCACTTAGCAACATTTTCATTTTATCCTGCCTTTCACTCAGAAATCTAGTCATATACATGGTCAAGACCAGGCACATAAAAATCTAGCATTACATCCTGAAGCACTACTTGCTTCTTTCTTGGTCAAAATTCCCTCATCTATAAATGAGTATGAGCTAAAAAAAGCTGCTGAGAATTTATCTAAATCAAAAAACAGAGGACACATTACGACATGGTCCTGTGACAGTCCACCCAAACTGGGAGAGCTGACACGCAAAAGGATTTCTTCCATGACCTGCCAAATGCACTTTGACCTCTTTTTAGTAATTTCCTTAGGCCTTTTGATGGAATTCAAAAGAGCTCTAAAGCTCATTGTCAAAAATGCAGACACCTTACAGTGCTTCAATTTTAAACCTCAGGAAGACACCCGTGAACCTAAACTATTCTCACTCTGCCAAATGCTTTGTCCAGTAAAATGATACAAAAGGATTGATTTGACAGGATAGGGAGCGCATTCTACTGCTGGAATTATGTATTGCTAAACATCCATAAGTAAGATTAAGACTAACCTAAAACCAGTGCTCATTACTTATTTGATTTCCTTTAAGAAAAGGTATAATTCAAAGAAATTATTTCATGTGCCAACTAGCTCTTAAAGTAGGCATTCTCTCCAAAGCTGCACAGTAAGAATGTCACAACATTTTGTTGATTTGCGCACTGCACTTCACATTAGATGCCATAGAAACAGTCCAGGCTGAAAAACACTTCTGTGGACAGTGGATCCCAAAAAACGATTACATAAACAACAAGAAAATCATATTTAAAAGCAATAATTCCGTTGCTTCTAGATGAATGATTAATATATATTCACTGAAAAGTTGGATGGCTTGGTCTTCAGTCTGTGATGGAGTATGCATGAAGTGGTTCCCGTGTTTACACACAGGAAGTAAAAAAGCACATTTTGCTCCGTATAGTTTTACATAAACTTCACAATGTCAAAGATAATACATCCTCTTGGCTCAGGGACAAGAAGAGCTGCTACCAAGACAAGTTTGTTGAATGACACTCATCTCCTGTCACACAAAGTGCAGGTCTGGAGATGAGAATGATGTCTAATCTGCAAAGGGAAAAGACCATAAGTAAACAGAAAAGTACTATGTACAGTCTTATTTCTCTGTAGCAGAATGATCTATTAGGCTATGGAAAAGAGTTTCTGAGAACAAAGTGTCTCTAAACTATGAAGCAAATTCTCTAGTATAAGATAATAAGGTTTCCACTATTTGTCTACTTGGAACTTTCCTGTACACAGTTAAAAAACAAGTCTACCAGGACCTGGAAGCTATGCTACCTGTAGAAAAATTCCATGCAGCAAAAAAAAAATCATAGAAACATTTAGGTTCGAAAGACTCTTAAGATCGAGTCCAACTGTTAACTGAGAACAGCCAAGCCCACCACTAAATCATGTTCCCCAGTGTCACATCCACGTGTCTCTTAAATACATCCAGGCATGGCGACTCCACTGGTTCCCTGGGCAGCTGTTCCAATGCTAAACCACGCTCAGACAGGACTGCTGATCCCTGATGGAGAGTGGCTTGGTGAGTACTCAGCCAGCACCTCCACTGAGTAGGCTTGGGTGGATTTCATCTGGCCCCACAGACCTGGGTGTGTTTGAGTGGTGTAGTAAGTTGCTAACTACATCTCTCCTTGGATTATGGGGCTTCATTCTGCTCACCATCCCTGTCTTCTAGCCCAGGGGGCTGGATATCCAGGGGAACAACTGGTCTTACCACTAAAGACAGAGACAAAGCTTTCAAACTGCATCCAGTCAACCAAACAAGGATCCTTTGCTTCCATGGGAATCAGCATTTTTTTGACACAATCTAGAACCCTGAATCACTGTTTGCTGTCTCCTTACCCATTTATATGTGCAGCTGTTATCTGTTTGCTCAGCAGACAGGGCAATGAGAAGAGACCCAACAAATCAATACATGTAACATAAATCTCTTAACTCTAACCTCAAATCAGTGCCAGGCCCATGAATCAGTGTATCCCCTTCTAAAAAAAACCACCAGCATTCTGGGCAGAAGTACCACCTTTCTCTGGAAATCCTAATGCTATAAATACGACCTTACAATAAAAAGCTCACAGCCCTTTTCAGGTCAGTACTGTTCTGGCCTCCTCCTTTACATAAGCAGCAATAGTCCTGCGGGGGCTGTCACAAGTACTATGTTACATCAGATTTTATCAAGTAACAAAAAGTATAATAAGGATCTTGTGAATGTTCCCCAGAAAATAGAAAGATGACATTGCAAGTGAACCCCTGCTCTCCTGAACCATAGGTTTCATGCCTCATCTGAAAATTTCATTGTAATTGCTGGATAAATACAGGATCTGCACGATGATGATGGTGAATGTTCATCTTGTGGAAGTAACTAACACTGACTTTGCAGATCCTTGACACCACATCTGGAACGAAGCAATCAGGAGTTTCCTTCTACACAGTGCCCCTCTAGTGTGCAATGCCAGGGAATGCTCATGGTGTCTCTCAGCTGCACTCCTGAGCCATGGCAGGAAAAAAACCTCCAGCAACAGATAGAAACCCATGGAGCACAAGCAAAACCTATGTTTTGGGAAAAGAGGCCTCACTGAATCCGGAAAGTATTACCATATCTTGCTTTCCTGTGTAGGAAGCTCTTCACCTCCATTTTAAGCAAGATAGAGCAAACAAAAGTCTATTCTGTCTCCTCTAACATGGCAGCATGTGACGGTCCAAGTGTTTGCCTGCCTCTCCTTGGAGTGGGTGATGCAGATTAGACATGCCTGTAAGGGAGAAGAGTGGCTCAGAGCTCAGGATTCCTTTCAGAGGTGACCAGCAGAAGATGTGAGTTTGCTCATGCACCACGTCACCCCCTTGGTCTGATGAAAGCCTCCACACCTCCCCTCCCCTCCCCTCTCCTTTAATCTCTGCATGCTGCTATGCGGAAGGTGCCAACTTGAGAACAGACAGTTCTGAAAAGAAGGCAATTAAAAAAAAAAAAGCACAGTACTTTAGAAATTTAAACAACAAGCCCTGTGATCAAAATAATTCATAAAGGGAAGGATTTTATGAAGTCATTTCACGAGCACACAATGCCTTTTTTTTTTGCTTTGTTTTTTAAATAAATCCGTCAGTACACATGCCAAGGCAACACATCTGAATACAATATCAGTAGACACACCCTGAATCCCTGCGCCTGTGCTCTCCCAAGTTACAGCAAAGGCTAAAAGTTGGGCTTTTTGCCCAAATTTTAACAATTATCAATTTATTTCTTTTCATTTGGGTGAGTTAGTTAAAGCCTTTTCTTCCCCTCCACTTCCCCTTTCTCCTCCTTTACAAGAGTTTCTTTTTCTCCTGCCTTCACCAAAAAAAAAAGATTCTGAAAAATAGATTTTTCTCTCACTGATGGTAAGTGTCTCTGTTTAAAAAAAAACCACCTAAAGAGATCTAACTTATAATGAATCCCTCTGGCATAACAAAGCCTGTTCTAATCTCTCTTTATAGGGCTTGAGTGATAGTTTTGCTCAACGAGTATTGACAGGGCCGTCCTGTTTCTCAGGCTTTCATTTTCCCTGAGTTGGAAAAAGGATACAGTGCATTTTCACATTCTCCAAGTCTGCAGTTGTTTTTATATAAGAAGCAATTTGCTTGGGTCACATCAGGTCAAATGGGAAGACTGCCCAGCTCTTGGTTTTAAAGGAAAAACATACAGAAAGACACAAAAACACAGCAGTTTCCTTCATTAAATTCCACTCTACCTGCCATGGGCTTGCAGCCACAATGGAATTTCCCACCCTGGCTGACCATAGCTAAACTTTTTTTTTTCTTCTCTCAATAAAAAGTCTTATTAGTTTTCTTTTGAGTGAACTTTTAGGTAAGGGTTATTAAAGTCGATGCAATTGTCCATTCTAATAAATAAATAAATTAATAAAGGCCTTCATGGGACTGTGGCCAAATGTTGAAGTCCTTATTGAAGCCCAGATTCTGATCTTTGTTACAATGCTGTAAGTCAAAAGCAACTCTTCTAAAGTTGTTGGAATTGTGCCTGGGTAAAAGATCAGGATCTTGCCTCAGTTTTTAACTCATTTCTCACTCGGGGAAAACCTCAGCTGACTTCGGTATGAATTTGCCTGAGTTAAGGCTGCCTGTGAAGCACAGCGTGAAGCCTGTCTCTGCAATGTGTTAGGCATTCTGCTGGGCTCTTCCAAACTCGCACTGCCTTCAACACTTGAAGGGAACGGCACCCAAATAACTGCCTTTCTTAGTACTTAGTAACTGCAAAAGTTACCAGAACTAGGGAAGCTTACTCCCAAGGAAAAGGAAATCAGCCACAGTGCTCCCCCAGTCTCCCAAACAATCACTGAAACCTGAGGTGAAATTCTACCCCAAGCTGCAAGAAGAAGATGCTGAGGAAGTGACTCAGTGTGAACACTTTTGGGAACAATAGATCACGAAGATGCTTCATTGATTTCAATGCAGCCCTTAGGAGAACCAGAGCTGCTTGCTTTGCTCCTGCTATGATTTTATTGTACACACAGGGAAAGAGGGGGGCAAAGAGAGAGCAGAAAAAAAGGATGCATCCTG
The DNA here is from genome assembly GCA_013389985.1 of Dryoscopus gambensis. NCBI lineage: Eukaryota > Metazoa > Chordata > Aves > Passeriformes > Malaconotidae > Dryoscopus > Dryoscopus gambensis. The sequence continues at coordinate 19,081 of WEIT01022860.1, read as the reverse complement.
AACCAGAGGTGAGAATGTTTATTTTAAGATGCTAAAAAGGTGTCTGATTCAAATTCGGATCAGTCTAACTATCAAAGCATTTATACCTGGCCTCTCTCTGCTGAACGCCCAGTTGTCCCCACTGCTTTGCTACTAGTTTGCATTTAACTGCAAATGCTATAATTAAGTGTGCAGAGAAGTTTCCATTCAGACTATTTGCCCATAACTTCCTGCAAAGCTCTCTTTTTGGGCTGAAAGACTGGCCTCAAATGAACGATGCAAAGCATAAAGCACATTGGGGGCAGGTGGAAAGAAAGTAGTTGAGGATCTGCTCAGCCTTGACAGGGCACCACAAGTAGGTGGCCCCTGCCCTTTCTCCCAGTTTTCCCCACTCTGAAAAGCTGTTAAGCTTTTTTTCCCCCCCTACAATAAATTAAAAAAAATAAAGGAGAAAAAAAAAAAAAGAGAACAGTTGGCTCAGTGCCCCTGTATCCTCTTGTTTTCAGACACTCGTGTGAAACAATGGCAGTTTTGCCTGAATCAGGGCTGAGGAGTGCTGGATTTGGCCTCTGAATGATTTTTTTGACTTACTATCGTGACTTTCATCCAGAGATCACAAAGGGGTTTGCACTATTTATCACACCGGGCAGACCTTTGAAGCAGTCTGAGCCAAAGGAGGGCAGAGTCCCTTCTTCCCTTGCAGTGTCCTTCCTCTGGCTGTCTAAGAAACAAATGAGTTTTTAAAAAATTTCATATACTCTCTTTGGTTTCAAAGGCTGGCTTGTGAGATACTGCAAAGTTCTCTATTTTGTTTTCCTATGGTCAGATGGTTCTTTTCTTTTTCTTTTCTCCCTGCTCTCTCTGGTGTCTGTTTTTCTAGTTGATTCATCTATTATCCCTTTTTATGTAATTAAATTTCTCTACTCAGTGTGTCATTGTGCTCAGGCTGTATTGTGCTCTGTAACCTCCAATTCCTTTCCTTCAGAAACTCCACATCCCAATTCCTCTTTAAAGTTGCTTGCTGAAGCATTTGTTCTTTCAGCATCCCCATACGTTTATAAACTGGAGATTAGTTCACTTTGTCTGACTTCCAAAGCCATTTGCTGCTTGAGACCATTTCATGAGCTTGTCTATTCATGTGGATAAACAACCAAAAAATAAAATAAAATCATCTATACTGTGAATTAGAAAGAATAAACAGCAGTTGCACGGAACAAATACCAGTGAGGGTGAAATTAGTAACAGTCACAGTTTTTGCTGATGTTGCCCCTGCCTGAACTATTTCACTTTGACATACCTTTCGATAGTAGGATTTCACAAGTTAAAAGGATGATATACTTTTTTAGTAGAACCAAGTGATGTACCGTAACATTTAGCTCATGATTCCAGCATTTCTATACTGAAGAGTCCCTAAACTCACAAACTTCTGCCTAGATGATTAATCTGAATACTCTGCAGTTCCCCAAAGCAGTCCATTATTTCCCACAAAGCCTTTAAAACTTTCTACTAAATTCAGGATTTTGAAGTCACGTCTGGCTAACAGATGTGCTTGTTCTGACACGTTTAGATATCTTCCCTCAAAACAAGAGTCCTTTCAACAATTCAAATTCAAGTCAATGGCAAAATTCCTATTGATTTAAAAAGATATGCTCAACTCTTGAAATAAGGAACTGAGCCTGTCAGTCACTTTGTATATAACATCAGAATAAATTCAGAAATTCCAGTCTCCAAATGTATCCATCAAATTGTTTTCATTATCTGCAGTTGAAAAATATGGCAGAAGGGAAAAAAAAAAAAGAGTTTTGAAACGGTTTACAGAAGAAATGAAGGCTGAAGTTAGATGTAGCCCAAGAAGCTGCCATGAGCAGCAGAAGGGCTGCAATAAAGTCTCCTTTCCCTTGAGAATAGGGCTTTGAGCACTCTGGTCTAGTGGAAGGTGTCCTTGTCCTTGGCAGGTGGTTTGGAACTAGATGATCCTAATTTAAGGACTCTTTCAACCCAAACAATTCTATGCTTCTGTGATCAGATGTAACATTTATGGCAGTCTCCTCAGCAGATTTCCACTCCTTTGAAATGGTCTCAGCCAATTTGCAAGACCACACACACCCCATTTCTCTGATTTAATCCCCTTGGATCTGCATTTCTGCTCACAGAGGTGTACAGTGCTGAAACCTTCCAGGCTTCGGGGTCTGTATCCGCAGTCTGAAAGACTCAGAGGAAAACTGGATCATCTCTAGGCAACCACAAATGGTATAAAAGCAGATAGAGGTGAGAACCAGAACTTTTTGTGTCTCTGGTACAAACCTCTGCATGGTAAATGTCTCATCACAGACTAATGATCTACTGGAGAGAGAACCAGGACACCAGGTGTACCACTGAAGTCTTAAAGAAACATTTGCCAGCAGAGCTTCAGTGCTGGTCAGGGAAACTTAACAGCCTTAAACACCACAACTGACTAAATAAATGTCTTATAATTTTATAAATGACAGCAGGAATGACTGCAATTATGCTTATTAGCAGATAAAAATGTCTCTAAAGGATTGGATTGGGGGGGCTTATAAAGCAAAACAGGAAACAGGCTCATTGAATACATCTGTGGTGCACAGTTAATCTAAGCCTTGCATACGTTCATTTTCCATGCCAAGCATGATCAGTATAAGACATGATTATAGTCTATCAGTTCTAGGGGTTAGAGCTTGAACTACTAAAGAAAACTAGCTTAAAATTATAATCATGTTAAGATATTATACATATTTTCTTAAATATCTGCTTAGCAAATTCATATTTTGACTGCTTCAACAATATTCCCAGAATCAAGCCTTTAAAACTAATTACTTCATTATTTGTGTTGCTTAGGATTTTTCTGAAGTCAGACTAGGAAAAAAGTTTCAAGTATGTTATGAGTTCTTCTCTATAACCTGCTCATGCTGCATTCAGTTTGATTGAAATTCCACATAATTTATGATTTTTACAGCCTTCAAGAGTGGTAGGAAGAGGAAAGAGAAAGTAAGAGATATCAATCAATCATACTTCAACGATTTTGATATTTAGGATAAAATCAGGGACCCAGAAAGAAAATATTTATGATTGATTTCAGTACCTCTGGGATTTCAGGTTTCTTATTTATTTGCTTAAATTGTATACAATTTAATTACTAAAGTACTGACTTGATAAAATAACTGGGCAGAGGTAAAAAAATCACTAATGATAAGTTGACCACCGTCAAAAGCAATATTTATCCTTTTTAAAACTCGTACATCAAGAGCAACTAGCCTTCCTGCCTTTAGAGCCATGCACCATTCCTCATCTCTATACAGTGAAAACCATAAAACGCATTCCACAGACAAAGCACGGGACCTCCAACAGCAACTAGCAAGTTGGAGATCGCAAACTCTCTCAAGGACCCTGCTGTTTTACTGCTCAGCTGGGCTGGGCTGAGCTTGCAGCTGGGACCTGGGTGAGTTGCTAATCTTGGCCTCCCTGACCCTCGCAGGGAGAGGGACGGAAATGATTCAGCGGTGCCCGGTGCCAGCACAGCCCTGCTGTGCATCACACCCCATCCTCCTTCCTCGGCCCCGCAGCTGCCTGGAGCTCGGGGCGCTCACAGGCCCCGCTCAGGGCTCAAAGCTTCGCTGGCACTGCCAGGAGACCTGCAGCTTAAAGGTCTGTGGGTCTGTGCTGAAGGGTCCATGTACCTGGGCCAGCTCAGGGCAAGCAGAAATAAAGCCCCATAGGGGTCTTTAGCACAGGAACTCAATTGGCTGCCAAACAGGAATTTTTGAGGATATTTATAAAAACAAAAGGAAAAAAAAATCACTACAAGGCTGACTTTGTAAGGTAGGTGAGGATATCCAGATTTCAAATTTAAATTTCATCAATCACCACAACTGAAATACTTGCATTTTTTTTCATATTTCAAAACCTGCCAAGATCATGTTTTTTATTAAGTTAATATTAAAGTCATTATTTTCCCCAAATGTGCAATCCCTGCATCAGAAAGATCTAGCTGGGTACTATGTTTGAGATGCTAAAGCTGCATGAATTCTCTAGAAATATTCAGCATTCACTTGCTCAGAATGGCAAGTTTCAATGAGATTTTCCTTGCTTTAATCGGTTTGAGCTAGCTCTTTGGCATTGTCTTATAAATAATAGAAGCTACACACTGCACTGTTATAACATCATTCATCTAAGGATCTCACAACTTAATTAAGAGGGACACTGTCAGGTTAAAAATCATATATTTTTCATTAAGTAATTTCCTTATCTGTGTTACTAATAACATTTTAGGCTATTAAGCTGGAACAAATTCTTAAAATCTAATTTAACATCTACTACTAACATGTATATATTATATATACACACAGCTGGTTTACTCTCTGACATATTAAAACAGATGTGCTGGCTTTACTTTTGTTTCAAGTTGGTTTCATTTACAGATTTTCATGTGTGAACAATGTTCTTCCTTCAGAGTGGTATAAACACTCCACAAGAACATTTAAATGCAAACAAAAAACTGTATTAACATCCAAGAAAATAAAACATATGTTTTCGTTAATATAAGACTTGCAAGGATTCAACTACAAAACTTTAATTTTGGAGAAAACTGCCGAACATTGTATGGTGGTTATTTTCACTTTCTCTAAAGGGAAGGTGACAAGTACTATTTCTGGAGTGCTTAATTATGGGAGAGCACAAATCTCTTTGCTGTGAGGGAATACATCATTAATAAATTCATTCCGCTATATTTGAGCCTCTTCAGATAACCAGAAATGTGCTGTTACTTCACTGAGGCTTAAAGCAAGGCTTGCTTTTTGATGGGAGAAGCTAGCTGTGGGGAAAGTTAGCATAATGAAGTTTCTACCTGTCAGAGTTTAGCTAAACTCTAAGTTGTTGAAGTCTACATGGCACTGCCATAGTGGGGGGGGGGGACAGTCACTAAAGCACTGCAGGGTCCCTGGGAATCTATATAAATAAAGTGTAACATCAAAAACCACAGTGCGTATTTTCCCAGGCTTCGCTTAATACAGGGAAGAACTAAGACACATGATCAAAGTCACACAGTGAGTGGATGATAAAACCAAAACAAAAATCCATAGCCTGCACCACTCATTCTTCCCTAAACTACTTAGTTTCTTCCTGACATTTCAATGTATTTCATATGAAGAACAAAAAAAAAGCTATTTTTCACTTTTACTCTTACTAGCTAATACAGCAAGAAAGATGGGGGTTTGACTTCCAGCAGGCCATTTTGCTTCTCAAGAGATTCCTCCTCTTTCTTCCCTTCCCCAGGTTCAGTGATCAGCAGAGCAGGTGTTCACTTGCAGATGCAGAGCTCCTGACACAAACGGAGTTTTATATTTCATTCTGCTCTTCAATGGTCCATTGCTCAGACATCAGTCCCAGAAGACATACTGACAAACTACTAAACTTTTTAAGCAGGTGGGGGTTGAAATGAGAAGCAGGTTATGGAGTCAACAGCAGCAAGTCAGCTCTGTCTACTGTTTAAAAGGAAACTGCACCAAGACGGGAAAAAACACAAATAATAAAAATATACAGCCAAAAGGCCTCTCAAGAGCTGGTGAGGAGCCGTGGCAGTGTGCTAAAGACAACCCTGAAGAATGGAGGTACAACCTGATATTCACAACTAAACACAACACTGTTCTTCAGCTTAAATGAAACTGCCTTCCAACACAGCTGCAAATGCTACGTGCTCAGGGTTAACCCATTTCACGTTGCAGAAACAATTTGAAACTAGGCCAAGGACCACCTTCTACCACAGGAATAATTAAAGAAACATTATTCTGCCTGAAAAATGTGTTCTATGCAGTAAATGTGTGGATTTTCAGAGGTACCCTTTTGCTGGCTGGTTGCAGTAGTGGGACTTCAGGGCATATTTGTTTGCTCATAGCCAAACCTCTGATAACCTCTGGTAAAACTTTCATTATTTCACATTAATATTATTTTATATCTGGGTCAGACACAAGTGCATGAGAGTCATAGTTTTCAAAAAGGGCAGGAGAGTGTACTCAAGATGCTACAAAATATGGATCCCAAAGACAGACTTTTCATGTTGCATCTATTCAGGATCCAGGACACAACAGCTTAGAACCCATGGCATGGGTCTGAATGGTGGCATTCCTGTATCATCTGCCAACCAGAAAGTTGCCTCAAGGGCTTGTTTAAGTCTTTCAGATTCCCAGTGTTTCTTTTTTGTAGTTAGTAATGTGTGGGACTTGTCTTGAGTGACAGTGCTTTAGCACTGTGAAGTCCAACCATCATTATGTATATCTCAGGCAAGCTAGCCAGGGACAACAGATAGGATAATGCTTTTCAAAACTGTATCTGTGTCTTTATGTTGTTGTCTTAAAAATATGAGGTCTGATTAATCTGGTATTAATGTGTATAATTGTCTCACCAATCAGCACAGACCTTTTTCAGCTCTATGTATGCTTCAGCAGTGAATAAATTGTAACAGTGATGGTATTTTTTCAAGTAAGACAATTTTTAAATGTCACACACACATATAGATGTCTGAAGATATCTGCCTTCCTCCTTGGCTATTCCTAAAACCAGAATATCAAATTTAAAAGGGAGCTTGTCTAATACACAAAATCAATCCTAAGAGTCAAGCACCCTCCATGTCCACTTTGCTTGCTTTAAGGCTATGTTAATGCCCAGAAAGTAAATTTAGTCCTGTATTTCTACGCTTAGGGAGATATCTCTTAAAATTTAAAACCAAATCCTTAATTAATGGATTTAAAAATACTGCTGAAGCCAAAGTAAAAAAGAAAAACCCAACACATTAAGACTTGATACAACTTAAAGTTCGTATTTACTGTAATTACGGAGGAAAAACATCACAGCAAACCAGCTGCAGCTATTTACAAAGGAATTTAAGACTGACTCTGGGGTCTGATATCCTTTTCTTGTGGACAGGCCGAGCACACAGGGAAAATGTTCACAGTATAGTATTCTTGAACTGCTAAAATGATTAGCCAGAGCAACCACGAGCCAATGGCCTCAACCCTTTCCACATAAAGGCTAACAAATTCATGTTGACCATTACCCTAAAATAATCCTGGTAGGCCACAACATGGCGATATTCATTACATGTGTCCAGTTCAAAGGTGCTGCAAAACACAGGTAGAGAACTTGGTTTTTCAGAGCTGAGAACTAGCAACAAAATAGTTGGGTTTCCAGTGCTGATTACACAGGAAACCAAATGAGTTTCTATGTTCGAGTGGCTGAAAGCAAATATGATCTTATTCCACAACTCTCCTTTGCCCATTCTTGGGCTCACATCTGCACTAATTTTCCCCCTCAGATACACACTGTCTCATTTACTTTCTCCCTTCCTCTTGCATTCCTCCAGCCTCTGTGTCCATAACCAGGTATCCACACATGGTTTTACAAAGTGTTCATGTTCTCCCTTCTCTCTTTAGCCATGGCATGAACCTGCAGCAGGGCTTTCTCCCCCCAGCCACCCTCCTGCCAGGTTGTGTCAAGCCCAGTGAGGCAGGAGCTGCTGCAGAAATGCCCTGCTCAGAATGGGTCCCTCTAGGGTTCATGCAAAGGACTCAAATGGAGTCTTTTGGTCTATGTTTGACTATCATCAGACAGCACACCCACTAATTATAACTTTGCCTTGTCCCTCACCTCTCCCTAAACCAGCTTCCTCTCTTCCCTGTGAGGAGAGTTAGAGACAGTGGAGTACCTCCTTTGGGTATGTAGGGAAGGCCTCCTTCATTAAATGCTGTGAAGTGCCTTCCTATCCTTAGAAGTGTGGTGTTATTTAAGTGCTAATCACTCTAGTCTTCAGTATGTCCAAAATTATTTCACTTGTTACCAAAAAGCTCCACTGTCACACATAACATTGCTGTTGCACTGAAAAATAATTAACAGCCTACATTTTGGGGTCCATTATTTCAGCTGTCTGCCTGATTAGGGAATTATCCAGCATTCCCAAGTTTTCAACAGAGAAATTAGAAAACATTAAAAAGGTAGGCCTGGGAACAGCTCTATGAAACAACTCCTACAAAGAATGAGAAAAGAGACCATTCCTTCCAAACACTAAGACAAAGCAGTAGCTAAAAGTCAAGGCAATCTGATGTAACAAGCAATCTATATGATAATTTAGAAGGTAATCTTTTAGATGGAGTTTCAAAGATTATCAAACTCAAGTATTCAGTAAACCATTCCTAACTAGAAATCCTAAAAGTTATGAAGAACAGCACGTAATGCTCAAAACAGAAAGTATAACATATGGTGATACAATTTTCAATTTCAAGCAACATATAAAACTGGATGTATGTATACAATCCCTAGTACTTGGAGCACTAGCAAATGAGGAATTCTCTGTCTCCTCTCTGGCTTGTTCAGAATCTCTTCAATTCCTTGCCTCTCTAGATCCAACCAACTTGATCGTCCTGAAGTCTAGCTAATACACTGGTTTAAGTCAGAGAGCCAATATCCTTGGCTGACCCCAACATAACCAGGTGTGGCCAAAACTGCACCCGAAGAGACCTCAGACTTCAGTGCTCACCAAGGTAAGACCTGCGTCACTTCTTTATCCTTCAGAGCTTCCAGATTCGGTTAGCTAACATTGGGCAAATACTAGTGGTGCACTGCAAAAAAAAACAAACCATCAAACCACCATTCCCCCTTAAAAACCCCAAACACCACAACAACAAACCCAAACCACAAAAAACCCTAGGTGAAGTACCAGTGATACAAAATATTCAACAAATAAATAAACCAACCTCCAAAGCTTTCAACAGGTATATAAGTAAGCTGCAAATTTGCATGAGACCAAATCTTTAACTGGAGGTAGAGGAGCAAATGTCTTAGAAGGCAATACAGGTATTTTAAGAACCTGAATCTCAAGATCAAACTCAGCCTCTGAGGCACAGCAGTCTGGGAAGGGGCATCTTTCAAAGACTCTTTCCTTACATTCCAAACTGGCGGTTTGGGGTTTTTTTTTTCCCCTTACTGTCTCAAAGCCGTAGAAAGTCATCTTTCTTTTCTTTCCAGCTCCAACTCCTGACTTCCAACACTGCCAGCCAGGCCAGCACCCAATGCAGTCTGCCTCCAGCCACTGTGGAATTTCTCACCCTGGCACCACATGCCCAGCTGTGCTCATGGAAGTGGAAAATCTGACAGAATTGTCAAATTGGGATAATTGTTCCTCATAGTTCCTCTGTCAGTGAATATTCTCATATTCCTCTCACAGGAAAGCCACTATACCTTTCGTATTCCTCTGCTTGCAGCCACAGAATTCCTCTTTGCCATTAAAGCAGCAGTTAAATGCGTTATAATGTGAGAAAAGGTTTAAAAATCTTGTGCAGATTAAAGCCAACAACGCCATAACTGTATCTGGTTTAATAAGTTCTTTGTGAAGTATAAAAATGGGACGAAAAGGAAGAAAAAACCAAAAGGTATCTATGTTTATGTAACACAGATGGATGTGCTTCATGCCTGTAAAACCCTTATTTTATAAATACAATACATAGCTTACACTTGTGTCAATGCAAGAAAGAAAAATCACTATTACACTACAAACACTTTGGTGTAAATTTTAAACAAAACATAGAAAAAAAAACTGTGCAGTAACTCACAGCCAGGCAGGGATCTGGAGCTCACACAGCAGATCCCAGTATGAGGAACCATTTTCACCTCAGAGTCACAATGTCCATATTCAGATCAATCCAACCTTGGCATCTATCTATCTAACCCCACTGGAAGGCCACTGTTACCATCGTGCCTGAGCTCCCCTTGGTGTCCAGTCCTCCATCCCACTGTCCCTGGGAGGCAGAACATGCTGCTTCCCCAGGGTCCTCTGGGAGAGTGGTGCCGAAGTACGGGACAGCGCAGGGCTGAGGTGTTTCAGGCTGGTACGGTGTTTGGTTGTCCTCTTAAGTGCATGCTACACAATTCTGGGATTTTTTTAGGGACACAGAACTGAAAAAAAGATGCCAACAAAAATCCTGCCCACGCCAGCAGCATAAGGGTTGCACTTTCTAATGTTCTACACTGATTTTCCTCTGTTTTTTTTCCTCTGCCACAACCAGTGATGTTGTACCTGATTACTTGCAAGTCATTGCTTTTTTTTTTTTTAATGCTAGCCAATGCTTACACTGTCAAAACCAAAGTCATGACTGGACGGACATTCTGCTGCTTCCTTCTGTTCCTTTTGCTACAGATAAAGTGCCATTGCTATTGGTAGCAGAATAAACAACATTCCTACTCTACCCAGAGAAACTGAATGACAGTTTCTCTGAGCAATTTTCCACCCTCATATCTGTGCACGCTCATGTGAAGACAAGCCTTGTGCTAATCTCAACACTTCTGGGTGAAAGGCTATGTTAATAGATCAAATAAAGCTATGCATTTTCACACCACCTCTAGCTGGTTCCAGACCAGGCCTGATCTCCCATAAGAAACAGGGATGACTTGAAACCAAAATAATTTAACACTGGTATCTCAAAATAGCTTTGGTGATCCAGAAAACATAAATAAATAGGTGATGCTCAGTGTGGGAAGCAATGTGGTTGGTAATATATTAAGTGATATTCTTTCTTTTGATTACATAGAACAATGTTCATAGTCTCTACTTCTCCTAGTAACCCTATCAAGGGTCCCCTCCATTTGTTTCTACACAGAAACAAATAGGGTTAGCCTATTCACAAATCAGTGACTGCGATCAGTATGTCTCTTTCAAAAATTAGTCATGACATGAGACGATTAAGAAACACCTTAATGACTAAATGGAGGTCTGCAAAATTCTTAGGCACTCAACAAAATTTAGGCCAAAAAAATATAAACCATGCATAAATAATAAATGTATTTAGGGCAATGAATGCCTTTTGCTATATATTTTGTATGTTATGAATTGAAAGAAATGAAAAAACATGAAGTAGATACAAATACATGCACACACAGAGAGAAAATTATGTGGCCCTTTCTAGCATGAAAAGGAAATTATTAAAAGTTGGATAAACAACGGAGGATATGACAGGGGCAGCTGGAGAACCACACTGGGGGACAGAACTTCTAAGTGAATCCACACAAAAAAAATGTCTCCCCTGACAATCCGTTGTTCTTCAAAGAGAATAATGATTCTAGAGATGAGTTTGCATTTGTCTTCGGATGTCACAATAAATGCTAAAAAAGCAGCTGAATGAGAGTTATTATTTCCTCTGAGCAACGAAGGATTTGGGTAGACTGTCAGAAAACCAGCACCTGCAATCTGAGGGCAGATACAAAGCAACAGCAAGCTTGCAGGGAGCTCAGAATCTGTCCAGGGCCCTGGGAAAGGAAGATGAAAGAGGCCATGGGGCAAACTGGAGATCTAAGAAAGGTAGATCTAAGGACCACAACTGCAAGGCAGCTGTTAAATCGTGAGGGAAATAGGAACGCTGTTTGAGAAAGCGATCACAGGAGGCAAAATGTTTTCCAAGACCAACAGAACACAAATGCACGCGAACTGGCGCAGAATGTGCTCCACAGAGGTCTATGCTACTTTGCTGGAATAACTTCGACAGTTTGGGGGTACTGGGGCTGCATCCAAGTCCTTACCCTATTCACACATGTGCTACTCTGAGCACAGCAGAAGGACTTGTAACCCCTGAGTGCTCAAGAGTATCACAGCTATATTATGGGCTATCTAATCCTCCCGCTCTAATTGAGCGTGCTGGGCACAACATAAATCCGGCCCTACCTCTTAGTAACAAGATGCTTTTCCAACTGGCCTGATGGAGTACTTGGCCTGATGATGACTCTCACAGTCAGATGTGCAATCTACCCTCTGGCTCCCTGTTGGTTTGGACTCATTGCCTATATACTCTAATACCCAAGACTGCAAGAGATAAAAGAGAGACTCCTGTCTGACTGTATAAAACAGTATGTTACAGACAATAGGTAAGCCATGTCCTTGGCACCTGCTGTTGGCAGAACTGGCCCTTTCCACTGCACACTCTTGCCTGCAGTGCTCCTATATGGAAGAAGACAACTGTAAATTACACGAAATGATCTTTAAAGACACTTTTAAGGCAGCAGGAAAAACATCATAAACTGACCTAACAAAGTAGGGTGGAACCACCCACTCGGTCAGGCTGCTTTGGAGTGTTGGTGTCACAATACTGAGGAATCTGTTTCACTATTTGCCAACTTCCATGGCACATCTGAATTATCTTTGTTTAATCAGAACTAAGTCTAAAATGGACTATGGATTGTGTTACGAAAGCATAAAAATATTTTTTATATCCACAGCCCTGCCCTACGCCCCCATACCATTCTATCAAAACATACACGGGAAAATGTTTACAAGTTACAGTTTTCCAGCTAAGCTTAGTTTCCTGTATATATTTCAAATGCCATGTCTCAAGAACACACACATACAAAAATCTAAAAATGCAGGTGGGGGCTGCACAGTGCTGAGCTTCAAATTTTAGATTTGAACCATGTTATCTTCTTATCCATTGGCTTCAATCTTTCAGCTTTCCCCACTACAGCTGGGTTATAGGGTGAAGTTCAGACTATACCTGAACAAAGGGGAATGCTGCCTTTTTGTGTATGCCAAGGTGCTCACAATTAGGGAGAACTCAGAACCACAGTTTAATTTGGCATTTTCAAAGCTGAGATTTCTTCATTTCATAGACTGAGCTAAGTCTGTAAATTTCAAAATATCTAGCACACCATCAAAACAAGAGAACAGAGCAATCACCAGAAGAAAATCAAGTGCTTAAACTAGGACACAGAAATAACTGAGATGGATATTGGGTTTGTGTGGCAAGGCTTTGGTAGCAGGGGGGCTATAGGGATGCCTTCTGTGAGAATCTGCCAGAAGCTTCCCCTACATCCAATAGGTCCAAGGCCAGACGGCTCCAAGATGAACCCACCACTGCCCAAGGCTGAGCCCATCAGTGACTGTGACAGCTCCTGTGGGACAACGTACTTGAAAAGGGGGATAAAAAACTGCAGAATAGCAGCAGTAGAAAGGAGTTAGAACATGTGAGAGAAACAACTTTGTAGACATCAACGTCAGAGCAGGAGGGGCAGGAGGGGCTCCAGGCACTGGAAGCAGCGATTCTCCTGCAGACGAAGTGAAGACCATGGTGAGGCAGCTGTGCCCCTGCAGCCCATGGAGGTCCATGGTAGAGCAGAGATCCACCTGCAGCCCATGGAAGACACTACAGCAGCGCCAAGTGGGTTCCTGAAGAAGACTACATCCCCTTAGGAGGCCCATGCTGGAGCAGACTACTGGCATGACCTGTGGCCCCACGGACAGAGAAGTCCACTCTGAAGCAGGGTTTGCTGGCAGGACTCGCGACCCTGTGGCAGACCTACACTCGAGCAGCCTGTTCCTGAAGGACTAAACCCTGTGGAAGGGACCCATGCTGGAGCAGCCGGTGAGGAACTGTAGCTTGTGGGAAGGACTCATGTTGGAGAAGTTCATGAAGGGCTGTCTCCCATGGTGCTAACCCTATGCTGGAATAGGGAAAAAGTGTGAGGAGTCCTCCCTCAAGGAGGAAGGAGTGGCAGAGACAAGTGTGATGATCTGACTTTAACCCGCATTCTCCATCCCCCTGTGTCACTGCAGGGAGGAGTTACAGAAAATCAGGAGTGAAGAGAAACTCAAGAAGAAGGGAGGGGTGGGAAGAAGATGTTTTTAAGATTTGGTTTTATCTCTCATTATCCTACTTTGATTTGACTTGTAATAAACTCTATTAATTTTTCCCAAGTTGAGTTTGTTTCGCCTGTGATGGTAATCACTGAATGATCTCTCCCTGTCTTTATCTTGACCCACAAGTAATATTTTCTCTCCCCTGCCCAGCTGAGGAGGGGAATGATAGAGTAGCTTTGGTGGGACCCTACAGATCAGCCAGGGTCAGCCTATCACACGTGGAACTGGGATTTTCCTCATTTCACTCTCACAATCCTGTGGTAAACCATTTCACTTCATCTTTGGTTTAATTAAGGAAAAATTTATTGAAAACTCTCATGCTCAGAATAAGAACGTATTAATCTTTTGTTCTGAGTAATAAGGTGCAAAGAAATGTAGTCCTGGCAGGATACTAATTTTTTATGTTGTCAATTAAAAAACTTCTCCTGGTGTTTTGAATGGAAAAATCTCTCAGAAAGTGTTTTTATCAAAGCATCCAGTTCCAAGTCCTGGATTATTAGGTTAAGCTCCGTCAGCAGAGAGACCAATATAAATGCTTTTCATACCATCTGCCTTGATGCCTTGACAAAAAAATAAAAAGAAAATACATAAGTCCAAAATTCCCTGATTTTAACCTGTTTCACTTTAATACAAAGCTGGGAAATTCAGGTCCTAAAAATATAAAATGAAAAACATGTGATTACCTTTTTCTTTTTATCTTTCCTTGAAACCTTACAAAACATTCCAAATCACCCAGTCTTTTCAGGACCTGATTTCTTTTTATATTTTGAAATCAGAAAAGCAGCTTTAAGTAAGTATAGGCACTAGCAAATAATTTGCTCTACTCCCTTTTGCTGTTCTGAAGAGAGCTTGTTACAGTGCATGCATTTTACCTGGTGTTTATTAGGAGGCTCTATACAATTACCAGGATTTTGATTTTCCTGTTTAAAAACAAATTAGGGTGGTGTGCAGGGCCTTGCAATATTAGGCAGCAACTCCAACAGCTAATGATGAAGGACTGTGCCTCAGTGAAGGTGTGAGTGATCCATCTGGCCAATTAAAGAGTAACTTAGGCAGAGCCCGACACTATTTCTCAATTATGGTGGCTGTGAGATCAAGATTTGAGAAGCAGTGAGATTTGGTGTGAAACAATAAAGTGAATCCATACAGAGAAAAGTCAGGGAAAAGCTGCTGTAATCCTACAGCAGAGAGGAAAGGGAAAATGCTATTTGCCAGAGATGTACCTTGACTTATCAACAAGAAAGAGGGCTGGACTTCAAAAAAACCAAAACAACTCAGACGTGAAACAGATATTGATAAAGTCTGTCTTCCTACAGATTTGCAATCAGAGCCTGTGAGCACCAGACAAGAGGAGCACAATTGTCTTTGGTCTCCTCTCCCAGAACGAAGATAATGTTCTCGGTGAGCAGAAGACAGCCTGTGCTGCGGCTCTTCTGTGCTGGCCAGCCAACTGTCCTCTGCCAAACAAGCTTAGCTGATGAGTTCTGCTTGTTTTTTCCCTCAGCAGGGGCACTACTCGGAGTTTTTCTCCTCTCCTTAGATACTCATTCTGTAGAAAACTAATCATCTTTTCAGTTCTTTCCGACTCAGCTGAATGATATCAGCATGCTCAACAGCTACGTATGGCTCTGACAGACGGGCATGGGGACAGGCAGTCCCACAAATTCAGGTGAGATAACTTGGTAACCAGTACTTCAGAAATCTGAGGTGTTTAAAATCTGAAAGTGGATCCAAACTTTATCTTAAGCCACGCCCGAGCTAAAGAGAGACCAAGGCCTTGGTGTGTTTCTGCCTTCCTATTTGGAGCTCTGTGAGGCCTGAACAGGCAACTCTTTTCTCTTGTGGCTTATTTCTCGTAACTGCCAAAGCAGGCCAGCAGGATTGCCCACTGCTTAATTTGGATATGGATACTGCACAGAACTACACATATTTCATACCACAGACTGTTTTAAAAGTTTTTTCTTGTTTTTTCTTGTCTTGCAAAAGCATCTCACTTGAACTCAGAAGCAAACAATAACATTTCTACCTGCCCTTTCCCACCTGAGACATTCCTGCTGCCCCCATTTCTAGGAGGTTAGCCCATCCCTTCCTTCCCACAGCCGGTCTCCCATACCAGCTTTTATTCCTTTCTCTCATCTTTCAGCTATGACAGGAGAAGGAGTTAAAAAATCTTGTGCTGCTTTCTGGCCAGTACCTTCTTAAGTATGTCACCCCTCCCCATGCACACAGGAGTTGCACTGCCCTCTCCCTGGATGGTTCCACATATCTGTTCTCTGAAGTTTCAGAGATGGGAATGATTTTCCTCAACATGAAATGCTGTATAAAGAGTGTGGGTGGGAAATATGCAGTGTAATGGAACTGAAACCCCATAAGGGAAATCAACGCAGGCAGCTGCTGATACACTATTTACTTGGATAAATCATCCATTTTTCTCCCGGGCCAGATGACTTGAGGTATCACCTACCCATGATGGCAAGTGCAAATATAAATAATAAATAAAACTAACTGAGGAAGAATTCTCACTGTAATGGGGTTTTGTAGAGAACTAAGTTTCAGTTAAACTTAATCCTTGCTGTCTTCTGTGTCTCCAGCAGCAGAAACATCTGGTCGGTTTTAGATTCCCCTTGGATTCCCAACTTCAAAGGGAGTTATAAAGAATAACAAATACATGTACTGGCACTGAAAAAAAAAAATTAGAGCAGCAGGAGAGAATGGTAAAATTGTCCTTATTTGACTGCTAGTGACAGGCGCCCCAGGCAGAACTGTGAGAAAAAATCTTAACGGCTCAGGCAAATAAGCTTTTTTTTTTTTTTTTAATGACTGGCTCTCTGTACTAATGACGCAGAAAATCTATGGGATCTGCCCCATAATGGCAAGAAGCACATGTGCCAACAAATATGCACGCAAGGGTATGCAGAAAATAGATTTCAAATCAGATATGTACTAAATAATAGGCAGGAAACCAGGAACTAAGTTTTGTTCCCAGCCTTTTCACTGATAATGCCCTGTGTGTACTGCTAGCTAAATAATGCAGGTCCAAATTTTGGCTCTTTAAAGTCAGTAGGTCGTTGTAAAGAATGGCCAGAAACAATGACTGTCACATGTACTTTTCAAATCCTACTTCAAAATCTCCAGGAACAGGGGTAGGTAAGCAAACACAGTAACAGATGTCTGCAGCTCTCTGTCTTTCCTTTACTCTCTGGTGGCTGGAAAGTGAATGCTATGCTCCTTTCATGAATGCAGCACACCAGCAACTACTTATGACATGTTTCTGCCCTTATGTGCAGTGAAAAGAAGCATCTAGATTCACCCTGAGGTTCTGAATCAGTGCACTCATGAAATAATCACACCCTGTTCCTCACTTCATCCATGCAACATCAGGACCTCTTTTTTCCATTTTTTGTTTACCACTTCAGTCATAGGGTTAATAAAATAAATGTAATATGAAGGATGTGTGAGGATTCAGAAACCTGTGTGAAGCCTCCTATCTGCTAAACATTAACTCATGCTGTGAGAACATTAACTCTTGTATGAAAGCTGAACTTGTTACCCCCTTTCATCAAAACTATAGACTCCTAAATGCCTGGCATCACATAATGCAAATTTATAAGATGGATGCCAGAGAGGAAAATTACAGAATAGGCTTTTGCAAATAGTATTAAAACCACAGCCATCCTTCTTTCACCTCCCTTTACAGAGAGTCCATAGAATATAAGTTTTGAAAGCAGTCATCGAATAAATTCCGACAATTCCTGAATCAAAGAGACTGATCAACTTGTGTATATTTGATGGGACAAGAAAAGCTGTATTTGGCAAATAAATTGTTACAAATAACTCATTCAGTTCTGTTGCTGGAGCTGCAACCACGACTTTTTTTGTGACCTTATTTTGCCTTATTATGTCATGAGGTAAGCAGTTTCCCATTGTTTCATCTTTAAAGATATTTCAGGATTTCTTAAATGCCTCACATAACAGCAAGATGATATCAAGAGTTTCCCATAAATACAGCAATCACATATTTTTACGAAACTTTCAGTTGCAAAAATCTGAAGTTCTTGTACAATGCAATGACCAAAGGACTTACACACTTCTGTAACAGGCCCCTTATTGAAAGACCCTATTCCCAAATTTATTTCTCAGTGAATATTAAACCCTGTAAGTGAAGACACTTTACAAGCTGCTATAGAAATAGGAATTAATTAATATACTGTGAAATTTGTCATGCCTGAGACAGAAATCAGCAATTTCTGAAGCCGCTGCCATATCTCTGATAAACAGTTGAGTCTGAAAAGTGAAACCAGAACTAACCTGAATGCACACAGTCAGGAAGACAATCCTGTGGATGGTGTACTGCTAATAGCTTTGTGGGAGCCAGCGGGGTAAACTCATTTCTTTTGCCCAAATTAACTTTTGGGAAAGTCACTGTCTTCTTGACCTGAAGACTTTTGACTCTTGAAAGGGAGCCTGCCTTCTTAGTGAGGTTTCATTACCTGTGTGGCAAAAGCCTCCCATTAGGAACCCTTTTGGAGTTATGCTTACATTTTCCATTTGCCAGCAAAATGGCTCATCTACCTCTATAAGGAAAGACTGAAAAAAAAAAAGATCAGGAGATCTCAGGATTCCCCAAACTCATACTCCCAGAGGCGATTCCATCAAGTAACACTTAAAACCAAGTTAACATCAGACATTTTCTAACTGCTGTATTTGCAGCCAGGACAGTTGTACTGCCTCTGTTGATTTGGAGCTGAAGGCAGCCCAGGCTGCAATAGCTTGAGCAAAATCATGGGTTCTGACTGCATCCAGCAGTGTGAATTGAGAATTTCCAACATGAACTTGATAGCCAGCCTGCTAAAGCCAAGGAGAGAACTTCAATGAGGCTCAATACACGTTCCAAGGGAACTTCATCTGTTTTCTACAAGAAATCCTGGGACATCAGCTAACAAACACTTCAGTTACATGCCAGGACTTCTCCAAACATCTTTCCAAATGTTTCTTTGCATCCTATTTATGGTCTATTACATTCTTCTGTGACTAGGGCTGGTAGACCAGCTCCTACATGGTCTAACAGTTTCTCGAGTACCTTTCCTGAGCTCTTACATATCTGCAGGCATCCAGGCACAATGCAGCAATTGAGTATAACCATTATGAACACAGTTCAATTCCTGACCAACCCTCACCATGCACATATACATTAGCAAAGCATTAATGGCATGGTAAGCTAAAAACAACC
>WEIT01022859.1:4761-46050 GCA_013389985.1 Dryoscopus gambensis | reverse complement strand
ACACTACTTGGACACTGGGACTCAAGGGCCGGGGTGTAACCTCTATTCCTTTGAAATTGTTTTTATTATTCTGTGTTTATTCCAGGTAAATATGTCTCAAGAAAAGCTTATGCAAATAAAAACCATATTTTTACCAAGTCTAAAGAATTTTTCCACTGCTAGAAAACAGAAAAACAAGTTAAGCTTAAAATATAACCACTAACTCATGTGATTTGATAGTGATTTGATAGTTACTACCATAATATGGAAATATTAGTAGTTATGAGAGGCTTTAGGTAAATGTAAAGGTATTGTGTATGATGCTGATTGGTTGCTATGTATTAAGATGCTCAGCAAAGAAAGAAACATAATGCTTTGTAACAAGAACATTCGACTTCAGGCTTCAGGCTTCCGGCATGCCTTAGCTGTGGCTGGCAGCTGGAGGCTTGCTTTCTGTACCCACAACCCATGATGCAATAAACAACAGTTTTGGAGAGCAACCTGGAGTCCTTCATCTCTCATTTCAGGCTCTTACACCTTGTATCAATAGGTTGTGACAATTGCTTCCACAGAAAAAGGTGTCCAGACAGAACACCTGATGGCCTTTACCACTCTTGGACAGCCTCTCATCCTGCACCTGGGCAGCCCCAAGCTGACCTGGGGCTAGGTGATTTCCTTGCCAAAATAAGCGTACCACCATAGTTTGCAGGAGGTCATCTCTAAAATTTGGATACCCAAAATAGTATATGTCCAGGGATGCTGCTACACAAAAGGTAGGTACAAAAGGTACCAGGACAGAAAGTGGTTGCTGGCCTTTCCCCCTGCTGGGCAGCCTATCATCTGCAGTAGCAACATAGAGGCTTGGGGCTTACCTTGCCATATAACACTGCCTGGGGAAGGAAAGACATAGCCTATTGCTGCAGATCAGAGACCCTACCTTGGTAAAACCTCCTTTTGGGTAGCTGAGAGTTATAACGTACCTCTGAGACCTGAAGGCTCTCTCATGGCCCAGATACTATTTTGTAGAAACCAAAGCTTTTTTCCTAGCCTCAAAAGCTGCCTACTTGTGGGTCAAATGTACCTTGGGTTACAAACTCAGGATAAATTGAGGGCACAAAGCCTTGGGTCCTTCATGTCCAATGTCCTATTGGGAGTGTCTGAATACCCATTTTTAGGTTGTAAAGTCACTTTTTGTGGGCCAAACCCCTTATTTTAAGGGTCTGTTATAAATGTGTATTGTATTGTTGGCTTTTCGCAGGTATAATGAATATTATATAGTGCTATAATGAATATTATATAGTGTTATGATGAATACTATATAGTGTTAAGATGAATATTATATAGTGTTAGAAAGGCTTTTGCTGTAGCAAAGAGTTCAGCAAGTATGTTTCTGCAACCTGAACGGGTAAGATAACCTCCAAGAGGACAGAGGATGGAGCCCACAAGGCTACTATCAGTCCTCTTCGTAGGGGATGAAGAGGCCAAGGCTACTATCAGTTCTCTTCATAAAGGACAAAGAAGCCCTGAGCTATTATCAGTTCTCTTTGTGGAGGACGAAGAGGCCCGAACCCTGTTATCAACACTATGCGTGGAGTATAAAGAAGCTCGAAGCTGTTGTCGACCCTCACTGTCTGGAGAATTAAGAAGTCCAAGCCCAGAAATCAAAAGAAATAAAACCGCAAGGCCAGGAAATGCACATGCTCTAAAAAGGCGGACCCAAGGCATGTCCATGCAAAACAATTCCTAGAAAAGTTTGAATATGCATAAAGAATAGACAGTAAGAACTGTATAAAAAGAGACTACCCCAGGTCTCAGGTGTGCTCTTGGCTGGGAGCCAAGAGTACCCAGCGCTGTAACTTTTGCTTTATTGTTCATGTCTCTTATTGTCTTTTTATTAAAACTTTTAAATTCTCACAGGAAGGGGAACCTCGTTTTTCACAGGTCCAAGCCTGACTTTTAGTACACAGGGTCTTTCCAGGACCCAGAGTCTTTCCGGGACCCAGAGTTTCATTTTTAGGGTCTAAAACTGCCTGGCTTCTGTCCAAACCCTCGTTTGTGTGTTCAAAGTGCTGCTCTTAAGGTGTCAAGACCAATCCAAAGGGCTAAGAGCATCATTTTGAAAGCCCCAAGTCTGATTTGGAAGGTCAAAAGCCTCATTTGTAGAGACCAAAGTCTCATTTTCAGGCCCAAACCATCTTTTTAACTTCCAAAGCCTTCCTGTCAGGGACCAAAGCCTCCTTTTTAGGATTCAGTCTTCAATTAGGCAGGCTCAAAGCCTTCTTTTACGCCTCCAAGGAGGCATTTATAGGGTGCAAATCCTTGGTTTGTGGTATCAAAACATCCCTAGGGGCACAAAACATAACTTCAGAGTTCAAACCCTCCTTTTCATTTGCAACAACCCATTTTTAGGGCCCAGAGTTCCATTTTGAAGACCCAAACCCTCATCTGTAAGAGTCCAAAGCCCTCTTTTACAGCTCCAAACTTCCTCTGGAGTGTCCAAAGCACAATGGTTCATTTTCTGAGGCCAGAGGTTACCTCCTTTGCACGGTCCAAAAGATCATTTGTAGCATCTTACATATTCTTTTCTTGTAAAGCTGCTGTTTTGGGGCCGGTATCCTCATTCCTAGCCTCCCATCCTCTCTTTTATTACTCACAGACCTTTTTTGGGGCCCACAGTTTCATTTGGAGGATTCAAACCTCATTTGACACTGTCTTGGGGTGATTATATGATGACACTTTATTCCCTAATAATCTGCTTTATACCCAGAAATGGCTAGGGTATTTTTAGGATGAACTGGGGGTGGGGTTGGAGCCTGGAACCCCAGGCGCGGGCACTTGTGGGAATGCCTTAGCCTGATTATAAGCCACAGCCCATGGGGTGGCACCCTGAATATTGTTCTTCCCCTTAGCCTGGAAAGTTCTGTCAAGTTCGGTTCTGTATTTGTTCTGTGTTACAACTCCGCCCCCCAAACTCCCTCATTGGATTGTATCCCAGTTGTGTCCTCCCCTCTCCCTGTCCCTCATTGGTTCCCGTTCTGTTACCGCCCCCTTGAAAAGCCGTTTCCACGCCCACCTGGGCGTCAGTCCGGCTTGGGAATTCGGCCAGTCTAGATGCTATATTCTGCTGTGTAGGTCTGGATTGCGTCGGATTAAAAGCTATTGGACTGCACCCTCCCGCCTCCTTTGTTCTTGGGACGCTTTCTGCCTTGAAATCAGGCTACCTGGGGCGAGCCACACCGAAGAGGGAAAAAAGCGCCTTTTCCCACCCGGCTCTGAGATTCTCCCCTGCGTTTCCTCTGCTACCTGCTGAGCGGCGAGGACGCTTGGGAGACGTGGCTGTGCTGCCTCTTCCGTGTGAGCTCGACCAGGGAAAAACCCAGGAAAGCGATTAGGCACTGTTCAATCTCTCTCTCTTTGTGGCATGGTCAGGGGCTACAGAGGTTGTTACTTCGTTGCCGCTGCTGGCTTAATATTCGCCAAGGTAGGCAAGAAGGTTCTGTGGTTTTTGGGTTTTTTTCCTTCCCCTGGCCTGGATGCTTTTCACCGGCAAATCCTTTCAGCTGCTTTTTGGGTTTTTTTTTCTCCAGCCCAGGGAGCCTGCAGGGCGGCCCCGGCAAGTCCGAACTTCGGGAAAAGACTGAGCTAGCAAAAGAAGGGACATCAAAATCCACCAGTTTCGCCTGCTGTGAGGAGGAAAACCAGCGCCAGAGGACCAACAGGTTTCCCATCTGCTCTGCTCCGGGCTGCTACGTGAACTCCTCTCCCCTTCATGGAGGAAAGGGACCAGTCCCCATTGTCAGCCCCTGTATTTTTCTTCCCTGGGCATTTTTTCTGTGCCTGGTGGGCAAACAGCACCCCCCCCCTCGGTTTTGTTGTTGTTAAAAAACAGTTCTTAACTTTCGCCTGCTGGTATCCATTTCTCTCATTGGCAGAAGAAAAGGGGGTTATTGAAGCCCTTTCTCTTTAGAGGAAATGCTCATTCCAGAGCGTTTTCTCCTGAAATTTGTCTCCAAAACCAAGACAGACACACAGAAATCATCTGCTCCCATGCCAAAGTTACATTGAGCATGTCTAAAGCATCATGTTTTCTTCCCTAAGTCTTAGTTTTGGCTCCCAAAGCAGCTATTTTTAGGCTACAAAGCCTCAGTTTTAGTGTCCAAAGTCTCCATTTCAGTTTTCAACATCTCCTTTTGGCAGTCCAAAGCACTGTTTTCCCTCTCCAAAGCCTCCTTTTGCACTCTAAATGGGCATTTTTATGATCCAGCTAGTCAATTTTAGGGTCCAAGCCACATCTTGAATGTCCAAACCCTCATCTGCAAGATTCAAAGCCCTCTCTTATGGCCCCAAGCCTCATTTATAGAATCCAAATGGTTGCTTCTGGCTTGAAAGAACATGGACCTGCTAGTTCCATTTCAGAGAAGGCAGGAAAGATGCTCAGTGGGCTGGAGCACCTCTCTCTAAAAGACAGGCTTATAGAGCTTGGATGTTTCAACCTGGGGAAGAGAAGGCTTCAGGGTCTTTTAGCACCTTCCAGCCCCAAAAGGGTCTCCAAGAGAGCTGGAGAGTGACATTGCACAAAGGGATACTGAGTGACAGGGCAAGAGGTGATGGTTTCAAAGAGACAAAAATTAGGTTTAGATTTTGGGAAGAAATTCTTCCCTGAGAGGGTGGTGAGGCTTTGGCACAGGTTGCTGAGAGCAGCTGTGGCTGCCCCATCCCTGGAAGTGTTCAAGGCCTGGTTGGACAGGGCTTGAAGCAACCTGGCCTAGTAGAGTGTGTCCCTGCCCATGACAAGGGAGTTTGAACTTGATGATGTTTAATGTTCCTTCCAACCCAAAACATTCTAGGATTCTAGGATCCTATTCTGTGATTCTATGATTTGATGACGCTATGGAAGTCTCCTTTTTAGGGACCAAACTCTTACTTTTAGGTCCCATACCTGCATTTTTAGGGTCCAGTGACTCATGGCTGCTCTGCTTGGGGCACAGCACCTGCCAGCAGCCTGCCCTGACCTGGGCTTTCCATAGGCTCCAGGTTCCTGGTGGAGCTGTTGATGGTCACCATAGGGGGACAGCACTGCTGGCTGGATTCTCTTTTAGGCATCCGTGATACCTTGAGCCTGGGATGGAGATCACCTGGAGGGTGAATTCAAGGCTTTCCCACTCCCTCTTCTCAAGCAGGGGCACCTGCAGCCACTTGTCCACGATCATGTACAGAGGGCTGTGGAACATGTCCAAGGATGGAGCCTCCATGGGCTCACTCCATAGCCTCTCCTGGTGCTCAGCACCATTTACACCTCCCTTTCTGAACTGCAAGGGGTCCCTGTCAGTCCATCTCTCCAGCCTGCCGAGGTCCCTCAGGGATAGCAGCACAACCCCTGGCCTAAATGCCGCTCTTCCAGTTTGCTGTCATTTGCCAACTTGCTGAGCATGTCCTCTGCCCCAGAAGACAGACCATTAGTTGAGAAAGATGTTAAGGATCAATCCCAGTGCTGATTCCTGGGAGACAGTGTTTGTTCCTGGCACCACACTAGACTTGATGGCACTGAGCAGCACCCTCAGGGCCCAGCCATCCAGCCTTTTTCAGTCCCAATCACTGTTGGCTCATCCAGTTCATGTCCTTTCGAGTGACTTGAACTCCATATTTAAAAAGAAGACATTGCCAGTTGGGCACATGCAAGCATGCAGCTTTCAAAATCCCATTACACAAAATCCCACACAGGGTATTTCCACCAGCTGCCCCAAAACCTATAGAGAAAGAAACACCTTGTAAATTATACACGCAAGGCTGATGAGGGGTTTTAATTATGGCTTTGGCTTTTCTGCCTGTTTGTTCCAAATGAGTGTTTTCTCCTCCTCTTTGCTGACTGGTGGTGGTCTGTGATCTCCACAAACCGTCTGCGGAGATCATAGCCCCCCTGTGGTGATCTGCCCTGCTCTCTCTGCCTTGGCAGGGGTTGCTCCCGGGCAGTACTGGGTGCAGTAGCCCTCTTGGAGCTAGCATTTGAGGACCCTTCTGGTGTATCATCCTTTAGGTCTTGGTCACAATGTGGAGGGCTTCTTCTCCACCAGCTCCTCCTCCTCCTCACTGACTGGTGGTAGTCCGTGACCTCCACAAACCGTCTGCAAAGATCATAGCCCTGCCGTGAGGACCAGCCTTGCTCTCTCTGTCTTGGCAGGTGTTGCACCCAAGCAGCACTGGGTGCAGGAGCCCACTGACAGCTTCTGTTGAAGGGCCCTGAAGCTGTGCCATCCTTGAGAGCATGGTCACGACCTGGAGGACTAGTTCTCATTCTCTTCCTCCCTGTGGAGTTGTTGGAGTCAGTGCTGTTCATGAACCAGCTGCAGTGATCATTTCCCCACTGCAGGGATCTACTCTGGATCCTCTCCCTGGCACTTGTCCTCTGGGAGTACATCGACATAGTCCTACCATGTTGACTGTGTGTCCCTGTAGAACCCGCCTGCTCACTGCTGGCCCCCCACTGATTGAGGAAGGAATGGGCATAGGATGGTGTCAGAGAGGAAGCCACCATTCCTCCCATTTGCAAATCAGAGCATCTGGAGAAGAAAAAAGTGATCTCTGTTTAGGGCATTCCTTGCAGGCTCCTCTGGGATTCAGTCATTTTCTTAGAGTGGTTTCTACAACAGAGAGAGGATTTCACCATGCTCACCAATGGAAAATTCAATGGGGGTCTTCCCACCAGGTCTGCCCCTGTCAGAGCAAGTCCTCAGCTCTATTCTCCCTACAGCCTCCATTTTACAAAATCCTAGAAAGGTTTGGTTTGGAGGGCTCCTTACATACCATCTAGTTCCACCCCCCCTACCATGAGCAGGGATATCTACAGGTTGCTCCAACCTCCATCCAGACTGACCTTGAACACTTCCAGGAATGGGGCTGCCACAGCTTAGAGAAGCAGGTAGACAACTTCTGCTGGAGCCTCACCATCCTCACAGGCAAGAATTTCTTTCTAATAACCAATCTAAACCTCTCTTTCACTTTGAAATTTTTACCTCTTGTCCTATCACTGCATTCCCTGATAAAGAATCCCTCTCCATCTTTCCTTGAGGCCCCTTTAAGTCCTCGCAACATGACCTAGTTTCAGAGAGCACACAAGGAGCAGCTTACATAGGCCAGCACACTAAAGCCCAGCAAGACAAGGACTGGTATGGCATAGCTCAGAATCGACAGCACTGAAGTAAGCAGGGAAGAATTGTCTCCTATGACAGAAACAGCCAGGAGGATGAGAGGACAAACAGCAAAGCCGGGAAAAGGAAACACATTCTGAACACATCACCCTGGTTATTACCTGGCATAGAACAGCAAATAGGCTTGCTGCCTGAGAACTGCATGGATGCCACAATTATCCACAGACTCATCGTCCATCTTGTACCATAGTCCATTGCTGGCCTGCAAAGAAAGTCATCCATCTCTGGAAAGAAACTGCAGGTTTTCTCCACAATGTCAAAGAGAGAGAACAGCTGAACAAAGAGTACACCAAAACAAATCCAAATCAACCCTGAAGGAGACCTTCTCTCCCAAAAGCCTTGGCCATCTGCAACACTGACAAGGAAATTTTGTCTTCCCAGCACACATTTTACTTTATCAATAGAGAAGTTGCTCTTTACCTTTGTGTAGCAGAAGAAGTGTCCATCAAGACAGGTGTCACCGCTGTGCACCACGAGAGCATATAAGGAGTAGAGGAGGGGTTCTCCAGCTGTGTCAGACATGTATGGCCGAAGATCCAAGTACTCAGGATACTCCACAATCTACGGAAAGATCAAGTGGGCTCAGAAATTATCCTGAACTACCACATGAAATAGCTCTTCAGCACACAATGGTTTGGGCAGCAGGAAACTGTTCTCAGCCAAAGCAGCTCTGTTGGAGCAGAGTCCAGGATGGTCTTCTCATAGGAACTCTCCTCTCCCCATAACAGAACACAAAAGCCCCAACATGAGCAGGTTCTGAAAGAGTGTACTGCTTTGGGGAATGTTCTGCTTTGAAGGGAAAGTTGCACTGCAGTTGCATACACACCTTGCTGATCTTCTTGCCTGTGTGATCAGCAGCCCTTTCCAGGCACACTGTGAAGACCTTGGGCACACGATGGACTGTAACCCTCTTAGAGGCGGTAACCTTCTTCTCACACCTTGAAACAAAGCAGATCAAAATGCTGAAATGCACCCTATCTTCCCCCAACTAGACCAGACAAGCTTTTGTGTCTCACATATCCTTACAGTATTTTAAGGCTATTCCATGCCATAAGGTCACATTAAAAAAAGCTGCATCTCATAATTGTGCTTTAAACCTCCATGAGAAGATGATTCTGCTCAATGACATGCAGCTCCTTCATATAGAATCGAGTGTTAATAAGTTGATAGAAATCATCTTACTTGCTACATTTGAGGCAGTATTTTCCATCCAGATTCTTGGATGTCACAAAGTCCTCCAGAGCTGTAGTGAGGGATGAGGGTGCCTGGAGGAGTGAGAAAGGAGCTCCGACTGAGATGTGGGAAATGCCCATGCCCAAATACTTCCAAGAAGTCAGCAAGAAGATCTAGGCAGCTGATGCTGAGGAGACCCAACATGACCCCGCAGGCAGTAGAAGGAGGGAGGGAGGGAGGGAGGGAGGGAGGAAGGAAGGCAGGAAGGCAGGAAGGAAGGAAGGAAGGAAGGAAGGAAGGAAGGAAGGAAGGAAGGAAGGAAGGATGTGATGCTGAACATTTCCTTTTTGTCCCAGGGTTTCCTGGGGCCATCCAGAGCTTCCTCTGTAGAATGGGGAGATGAGTGCCATGGTCTCTGCAGAAGGAGGTACGTTCCCCTTCCCACCCAACACCAAGCTCTCTTGTGCTCATAGGATCCATTTTTAGGACAAATGCTTTGGTTCTGGAAAGCTACAGGGGCCTTGGGATGTCTTGAAGCACAGTTGCAAGCCCTCTTACTTTGATATCCAAAAGGACATGCAGGAAGGCCTTGTAGGAATCAGAAACTGCTTGGCACCTCAAGCATGTGACTGGAAGGAAAATCAAAATGCTGAGTGAAGGAGAAAATTAATTGATGGTGACAGTTTATGCTCATGGTACCTACTATGCCAGTTATAGGACCAGCCATTTATCACAGGCAGACAGAAGAGTGAAAATAATGCCAAGAGGAGCAATAGATGTGGAAATATACCTCTGGATTTCAGAAAGCCCCCAAATATTTGATGGATGATGGTAGTTGTTTGAGAAGAGATGTCCACACTGGAAATAAATGGCAAGGCAGAGTTACCCCTCCTCCAGGAGTTTATCTTGGAAAGCCCTGGGCATAGGTTTTCCTTGATGGGAACACATCGAGGAGTCCACTGGGCTCGGGAGCATGAAAAGGTATTTATGCTTACTTGCTGCTTCCACTCAGGCAAGCTCTCTGCATGGCCTCAAGAGCACAGCGTAAGAACTCGTAGGCATCCCCAGCCATGTCAGGCTCAAATTCTTCTCCTATGACTAAGAAAGAAGTTAGTAGTTTTCACCTACAAGAAGGGGAGAAAACCTGTCAAAGCATCTGAAATGACTTACATTTGAGGTCCCTGACAACAGCCCTAGGCCAGATGACACTGGCTGAGGAACGCAGGACCTTCCTAACGTGTGCTTCCATGATGCACATCATGCAGAAGCCTTGCCGATCACCTGAAGAGGGAGGGAGGGAAGGAGGAAAGGAGGCAGGGAGAGAGGAAGGAAAGCGCCTCAGGTTAGCACATTATCCCTAGCACTGGGAAACCTAATGGAGATCTTGAAGTTGTAAGAACAGTCTTCATTCCTCTTCTCCTAAGATGACAATGTCCTAACAAGCCCAGGACATTTTAGTGCAGGGAAAATGTTCTTCAGAAATTGTCACGATTTTTTGGTCCAATAAGCCAAGAGGGTTTAACTTGCAGGGACAGAGGCACCAGGCTAGAAAGAGGTGCCTTCCTGAAGACGGACACGCATCTTGTGTCATCTCTGGACACACACAGTGGAAAAAGTGGCTTCTTCTTCTTTGAACAGAAGCTCATGGGGCTGACAAAGAAGGGCTACTGTCCTCCTAAATACAGTTCCAGGTTCTGTAATCCTTAGGATGTGCTCAAGAGATTTACAAGGAGATATTCCTGAAAGTACTCACACAACTGGCTATGGTCACGAGAGAGCAGGTAGTTGGCCAAAGGGGGTGTGTATGTCAGGCACTGTAGGATGACGTTGATATAGCAAGTACTGCCCAGGTTGCAGAGTCCTGCTCCAGGTCTCTGTCTTTGCTGCCAGTCCATGTAAATCTCTTCCGGGGGGAAGAGGATCCTCTGTGGCAGAGCCATGCCCTCAGCAATGGCTGCAGGGAAATGGTATTTGATGAGATATGACAATATTGTTGCTTGAAAGCACATTCAAATGTTGAGTTCTCTACAGGAGCACTGAGGACAACAGCTCTAACTGCCATCCCAGAAACACTGGGGAAAGCCTAACAGCCCATTTACATCTACTGGTATAGAAAAATTTTTGGAAAAGAGTCTGTTCCCCTGCTTAGTCTGCCAAAAGTCCAACAAATTCCCACTCTGATTTCTGGCCCTCAGGCTACGTTCCTTTCCCTCTAGAGCCTTGGACTATCAGTTCAAGTCTTCCTTTTTCCTGATTGTAATGTGAAAAGAACAAGCAAGTACCTACGGGTGTCAAGTCTTTCTATGAGCAACGTCCTCTTTCAAAGTCTTCTGCACTAGTGACAGAGTGACCAAATGCATTTTCCTGTGTTCAACCAAAATCACCTGGGTCAGTCTGGCTGCTCTCAAGAAACGCCCCAGATTTCACTCTAGTTTGTTAGCACATTGACACTCAGGGATGAAGCACCAGCCATGTTGTCTGTGGGCATTCGCAAAGTTCAAGGCTGCCGACAAAGCTGTTACAGGAATTATTTCCTGTTGTAGCTGTTGCTCCTCCCAGGAACAGATGGAAAAGTTCTGGATGACAAAGGATCCAGATCCTCCTCCAGAAAGATCAGATCAGAACTAATCCCATCTCCTGCTGAGAAAGAAAATAAATGTAGCTCAGAAATTAAAAAAACCCAAATGTGACCCACAGAACAGCTTTAACTGTCAGAATCATTTTGTTGGTGCTTGTAGTCACTGCTAAGGACAAGGAATGCTTGAAAAAATGCAGACATGCAAGTAGCAAAGAAAGGAGCTGAGTTATCCCAAAGACCAGCTCCAACTTTGCTGGTCTGCTCCTCAGGATACCAAGCACTGGGCAGGTGAGGTCACAATGGCTGGACAGATGCCACATCTCTGCCCCTTTGTGACATGAGGCTGCATGGGGACATGTCCTGTTGTGCCCAGGGAACTCTGTGGCTGCCACATCCTGGGCACCTCTCGCTAGAAATCACTAGACCTCCCCTGGCAAAGGGTTCACCCATCAGCCAAGCTCCTGTCTCTTCCTGGAGCTGCAGCAGCCAGAGGAATTAAAGGCTGCTGAGGGCTATGAGCCTGGTCACTGGTTTGGCTGGCACACTCGCAGTGCTGAGGGTTTCTGTTCCATTCTTCCCAGGTACTGGAATGTGTCCATGAGACTTGTGTAGCAAATCACTTGGGCTCTTGGGGTTCATTTCCAGTGAATTTTCTCTGCCCTTAAGGTCAGCTTCAGGCTGACCCTGAACTAGCAATACCAAAGAACACCTTCAGAAACTCTGCTGGGTGAACCTTGGCTGGCTGCTGGGCCCCCACCCAGCTTCTCTCTCACCTTGGCTCTCTCATCCTTGCTGGCTTTTTAGCACCAGGATTCTTTGGAATCCACCTCTCAGGAGAGAACATTAGAATCCAGAGCCTCATTTTAAGGTGCAAACTCCTCACTGAGGGCTCAAAGCCTTATGTTCTTCATATGCAAAGCCTCATTTGAAAGCTAAGAAAAATGATTTCGGGGGTGTAAAACCTCATTTTTAAGGCTATTCCTTTAGTATCCACATATTTTAGTATTGTTTTTAGGAACTACAATTTCATTGTTAGGGTCCGAAACATCCTGGTTTGAATCCAAACTGACCTTGTTTAGGCACAAACCCCAATACTCATCTGAAGGGCTCAGATCATCATTTTGAAGGCTCCAAGTCCTATTTGGAAGGTCCAAAGCTTCATGTGCAGGGGCCAGAGCCTCATTTGTTTTGGTCTCAGAGAGGAGATCTGTGGAAGCTAGAAAGAGGGTTTGGACCCCAGAAGGACCCTTAGGACTTTCTAAAGAAGGCTTTGGACTCTACAGGTCAGCCTTCACTCTACAAATGAAATTTTGGACCTTCCAAATCAGGTCCTACAGGCAATGAAAGGTAATATTAAAGAGGTTGGAAGCTCAGAAATGAGAGTTGTGGCCCTAAAATGAAGGGTTTAGGTATGAAAAAAATTAATAGGTGAGATAATACAAATGACCCTTTAGAACCTAGTGGTTCTTCTCCACTGCCAAGAAGTGAAACTTTAGAGTGCCATGGGGAGCTGAGTACCAGCAACAGCTTTCTGTCCTGTTACCTTTTGTGTGGAAGCAATTCCTGAACATGTTCAATTTTGGAGGTGGTCTCCTGAAAGTGGAGCAGGACCTTTTGAGGTGGGTTTCTTGCTCTGTAAGGAGAGCAAGAGGAACTGCAGGCTATGCTCCAGGACTATGGGACTCCCTACTTCTCTGTGCAGATGAGGAGGATATGCGTGTTGTTGTACCTTGTACAGCAAGAGCTGTTATTGGATGTAGCCAGCCAGTGTGTCCCAGACAGCCACTCGCTCTGGAAAGCAGAGAAAAACCAGGCTGTGCCCTGCATCTGCTGGCTCTCAACTCTCCCAGCACCCCTGGGCTGTGGGGCATTGGCAGGCATGTCACTGCTGTCTACAGCCCTGGATGGAGACACCCTCAGGACAGCTGTTGTGTCCTACAATGCTGCATGGTGGGTCCTGGCGACAGTCCTGTGGTGTCTGCAGATGTCTGTACAGACTGTTGGAGCTGACATGCTTCCCAGTGTGACACAGAGAACACCCACACCATCACAGAGAAGGAAGGATGAGCATTCTCACCCCTCATAGTCTCTTGGGACCTACTTTACTCATAAGAGCATGAGGAAATGGGTCTTTGGAGTCTTAAAAGAAGGATTTGAGATGGTCAAACTGCAGACTGAATTCTAAAGAGGGACTTTGGTCCCTGACACTGAGGCTTCGGAAAACTAAAAAGGAATGTCTGGGGCCAGAAATAAGCCTTTGGACTCACAAATGAGGCTTTGGAACTTGGGCCTTAAAAATAATACTTTGGACCCTCTAAATGTGTCTTTGAACTCTAAAAGCATAAACCTTGGCAATTATAAATTGCTTTTTAGCAATTTTGTAAATTTTAGCAATTTTGTAGTCTAAAAATGTGGGTTTGAACTTTAAATTGACTATTTGTTCTCCCAAACACATGTTCTGGTGATTTAAAATGTGTGTGGTTCTCCCTCTTTTTGAGGATTGCATCGTATAAATAGTGTTTGTGCCTGATAAACTCAGGGTTAAATCTGAACAATAACCCATTGGACCTTGAAAATGTGGTTTGAGATCTAATTTTTAAAATATTTTAAAAAATTTTTTGTTTGTTGGTTTGTCATTGGGATTCAGATTCTGACCCTAATAATGAGGGGGCTTTAACTAAAATATCCTTGTGCTATAAATCCTGTTCTCAACACAAATGCAAAACACAGGCCCCATAAAAGGTATTATGAAGAAATTTAACTTAATTACAGGCCAAACTAGTACTACTCTTCCTCATAATCCCTTGGGCCCTTTTAGGAAACTAATAGGACTAAGGGATGGTTCTTGTTTGCATAGGTTGCCAGCTGGCAACCCTAGTTCTTTCCTCTGCAGCTAGTATGCAAAAGCCTGAGGTATGGGGTTTAAGAATGCATACCATATACCCCACTCCCCTGCCTCCCCAAAATGCAAGAAATGGTAGAACACTGACAACAGATTCTTCTGAGATGGGAACAAATTATAGCTTTATTTATAATAATAAGTACTTATTACTGTGTACCTAAAATTACTATAAATGCAGTAAAAGCAAACACAAACAACAAGGAGTGTCTTCATGTAAAATGTCCTGGGTAACCCAAAATGTTATTGTCGTCCGTATCTCTCAGTGCCAAAAAAATTGTTATTGCCTCTTTAAGACCATGCAGCCGGAAAGCAGAACAGGGGCTGGGGCTGGGCAGTGCCCAGGCTTTTTAAAGTCAGAGTGCACAGGGAGAGCTCTGTCTCTCTCTGGCCTCCTGGTTTGCCTCTTTGTTCTTGCTGCTTGGCACTACTCACAACAGTCGCAACTCGAGAAGCTGTGTTTCCCCATCAAAAACTGTTTCAGAGTAAATTATGCAACGCCTGTCTCATCACGCTGAGAGGAGTGGAGCGGCCACAGGGCCATGCCAGCCCAGCTGCCTTGCCTTGTCTTGCTGTCTTCTGCGGAGAGGAAGAAATTCCTCCACGAGTTCTGGCCCTTGAACGAGTACCAGCCATCAGAGCATGCCACTGCCAGAGCTGCCACTGCCAGAGCAATAACAGAGATGGTTGCCACCATTTCCCCTTTGTCTCCCCACATGCGGTCGGCTGTGGGGGCCACCATCTGGGGGAAGGGGTCACTCTGCCATTCTGAGTTTCTCTTTGTTTCTGAGATTTAAGCAACTCTGTAACTAGTATTATAAATACATATTAAATATTGGCTTTACACAAATATTAAAGCGAATGCTGTATGTTAAAGTAGCTTTGCTATAAAGATGTCATGTGGGGATTTTTGTAACAATAACTAATGCCTTTATTTCTGTAGTAAAATAACTGATATAGTTATGCTTGTGGTGTGGTAACTGAACTGTCTGCTTGTTTGGAAAACATCCAGTGAATGTAAGATGAAGACCCCTGCTACTGACTTACCAACTATCAGCAAGTACCATCTGTGAACACCATAGAGCAAGGCCCAAGCTGGAGATGACAATAAAAACTGACTAATACCACAGCCAAGGAATGCACATGCTCTAAAAAGGCAGTCCCAAGGAGGAGCCATGCTAAATAGTTCCTAGAAAATGTAAACTAGTTTGGGGGAAAAGTTTGAATATGTATAAGTGTGTATGAATATGCATTAGGCTGATGTATGTAAAGGGTATCTCCAAAACAGCAGGTGTGCTCTTGGCTGGGAGCCAGGGGTACCCGGCACTGGGCTCTTGGCTGGGAGTCAGGGGTACCCAGCGCTGTAACTTTTGCTTTATTGTTTATGTCCCTTATTGTCTTTTTATTAAAACTTTTAAATTCTTACAGGAGAGTGAACCTTGTTTTTCACACTAGTGACCATTACTGTTCATTTTGGCCCACTGCTGTTTTGCTTGGTAGTAGACTTATTTTTTTCACTTGTATCTACTCGTATTCGTTTCTCCTTATTGATGGAAAGGGATTGATTCAAACTGTAAGGGGAGGAGGCAATTTGAGAGCACCCACCTCTTAAATTGTCTTAAACCAAGACATAGAGGAAACAGGATCTCCAACTTGGCTCTCAGCAAAATCAACCCCAACGTCACTGAAACAGCAGGAAAAAACAAAAAGCCTCCAACAACATTTTTAATGTTAGAGAGCCAAGGCATTACTTTATTATCTGGTCAGGATGTTGTTCTGGCCAGGATGTACCACAGAAGTCATCTCCTCCACACATAGCCCGGGTGTGCAGAAAGAATCATTCCATGACACATGACATTTACTAGATTTTTCAGATCTTTTATGCAGTCAAAACTCATAGGAACGAATTGGGTCAATGTTCATTGGTCTCAAGTTGTGTAGTTTTTAGTATTTGGTTTCTTACTGGATCCAGGATTCTTCACCTCCGATGCTAATTAGGTCTTCTTTATCTCTCTTTTTTTAGACCAGGTGTCTCCCACCAGCCAGAGGTGAGGTTCAGAGCTGATGTTCTGTTAATGGCCACTGATAGTTCTTGTCTTTTGGGCTACTCCCAGTTTGTTGAGATGTTAAATTCATCAGGCTTCACCTAGAGGAAGAATGCCCTGGAAAGAAACTTCAGTTCCCTTCCCCCAGGGCAAAGGCAAACAAAACCTTTGACTAAAGTTATAGAAAAATTTTTAAACTGGTATATTTTCCAACACCAAGACCAAACCTAACAGAATTGTGCGGAAAAATTCACAGCAGCAGAGGTTTATGTCCAAAAAGGAGACAGAAGAGTCCTGTAACTTTATTTAAATAAAGGGAGAGATCATGGGATATTCCCCTGGGGTCTCTCAAATTACTGGAGGACTCAGCCTCCTTTTAATCCTATTTTCCTGGCTGCATAACCATCTCTCTTTCCTCACCTTTGTCTGAGGTACCCGAGAGGTACAGACATCTTGAATTGCTTGAACTGAGACCCCCTTAACATGTGACAACACACCCTCCTTTCTTTTGTTCTTCTTTAAATTCAGGAACTTAACACTGCCTTGGTTGAGCAACAATTCCTTGTCAGTTGGTAACATTCCTTTCTTAACTATCAGTCTCTCATTTTACCTACAAGCAGGCTTACACAGAATCTTCGTAAAGACACACTCATCTTACTCCTTTCAGAATCATCTTAGAAGTCACCATTTTTGAAGTTTGAACCACCTGAAAATGTAAGTTTACTTTGGGACAGATACATTAATTCACCCCATGACAACACAAATTAACCAGATAGAGTCTGATAGAGTCTGTATGAACGAATATCCATACAAAAAGTTCACACACTGAAAACTCTCAAAAGGAATCCAGTACTTCATGGATGCTCATGTAGCTTCTGCTCGGCTCCAGCCAGGACGCTCCTCAGGATCTCTGCGGAATTCTTCATGATCAGGGCATTAGCATTGGAGTATTCTGAAAACAACATAAATTCAGAAAAAAAAAAGTTAGTTCATAAAAATGGATATTAATATGTAATTACATGGCGCTTCAGAGAATCACTTAACAGATCTAAAGCCAAGTTTTATATGTAACTTGGAGCTTTTATTATCTCAACACACTAACAGCACCTTTCAAGAAATCTTCAGGTTTGATAAAACATACACAAGCAGCAAAATATTTATCCTTTTAAAAAAATAATGCCAAGAGGAAAATGGTGATGAAAGTGTCAGGAAAATCTACAAATGCCAGAGGTTTATGTCCAAAAAAGGAGACAGAGGAGTCCTGCAACTTTATTCAAATAAAGGGAGAGAGTCCACTGGGGCACACACCCATAAGGTTTCCCTCTCGAGGTTTTGGAGGGCGCAGCCTCCTTTTACCCTAAACTCCCGGCTGCATATTGCCCTCTTCCTTTCCCCATTGGCTGAGGTACCAGGAAGGTGCAGCCTTCCCAAACCGCCTACCACATATACGCCCTTGAACGTGTCATTTTACCCCAGAGTTCAGAAGTTCAGGTTTGTGCAGACCCACTTGTCTGTTTCAGGAGCCAAGCTCCCTGGGCTCTGTAACAAACCTGCTGCTTGAAGTGGGTAGAGACATTAAGACCGTTTCAAAGACATTAATGCCTATACCTTCACCCATCAAATTGCTTGTAAAGACATTAGCTTTTGTCTCAAAAGTCAGCAAAGGAGAGTCACCTAATGCAGGCTGTTCTCTCCTGATCTGTCTTGAAAGGAATGAGAAGGAGCTGTCTTTACAATTAGACTGTGGGTCTGATGGTAGATAAAGCCAGATACTGAGAAGCGAAAGAAGCAATGGGAAGAACCATAAATTCCATAGGAATCCTACTAATTGACACAAACTGTTACTCAAGACCATGCTAAATCTCTGGATTTAGAGAAAAAGAACAGAGGCTCAAGGAAAAGAACAAGGGCGGGGGGGTTATACATAGAAGGGTCTGTATCAGGCGATTCAGGAAGTCTGTACCTCTCAAGTACCTCAGCCAGTGGGGAAAGAGAGAAGGAAATGTGGCTGGGAAATGAGGATAAAAAGGAGGCTGCATCCTCTAGCAATTTGAGAGACCCCATGGGATGTGCCCGTGTGCTCTCCCTCTATTTGAATAAAATTACAGGACTCCTCTGTCTCCTTTTTGGACCTTGTCTTGGTTTGAAAAACAGGTGTCTACTAAGAAAGGCAGGAGCCTCCCTTGGAATGGAAAATGCAACTCCTTTCCCTCCGAATTATTATAAATTTGAAACTGAAGGGCTTTCAGGCAAAGATATGAGGAATAGGAAAAACAGTTCTTTTACTAATACATATATATAACAAAGCAATAATACAGAAACACTGGCTTAACCTGACAGAGTCAGGGTAACCTGACACCCTGCCAGGCAGGGTGGTGGTAGCAGTTCAATCAGGTGATAGCTGCAGTTCTCTTTGAAGTGGTTCTGTTGAAACGGTGATCCTGTGGAAAAGGTCTGGTCTTCCTCAGAAAGTCCAGTGGTGGTTGTGTAGCTCCTGTCCTCTGGGAATCCAGTAGGTAAGGGCTGCTTGTGCTGTTCCAAACCCCAGATTATATCCAGGTGGGAATGCTTGGCTCCTTCCCCCTGGGTGGAGCATCTCACAATAGGATGGTGAGTCATGAGCATGAGTCAATGCATTGTTGGGCCCATTAACAGAAGATAGTCTGGAGGGAGGAGGCAAGTAGCATTGCTACACTTGGTTTCAACAGCTCATGAAGATGGTAATAGAATACACTGTAACCTAGGACAGACATAAACCTCTGGTGGTTTTGGATTTATTTTCCTGACAGGCTTAAGTTGCTTTTGATTCTATTAGGCTAGAAAACCAGTAGAACACGAACTTCATGAATTCCCAAAGGCAATCGATCTGGCTGGCACTCCATCTCTTGACTGCAGATGTGCTGACAACCTGGAATAAATTCTGGGGTGTTTCCTGACAGCACCCAGACTTACCCAAGGGGTTCCCATTAGACACAAAACTTAACATATCTTTTAAAAGTATAGTGCAAACACAAGAGAGCTCAGTGGTGGGTGGAAACTGGAATGGACAGTGCCCTTCTGTGGAGGCTGAATTGCCCCAAATTGGGCCAAGGGACTCTTCAGAGACAGAGTCAGAGAAGTGGGTATTTGCTTTATTCGGCACCGGGTGCATGGTGGATCGCTCCTCCTAACGCGCACACACAGCACTCGATATGGTCCAGTATTATGGGTAAAATTTATGAATATTCATCATATTCCTTGGGATAGGAGTGGTTATACAAATTACTTCTCAGAAGTCATTAATATCATTAGCATACATGCCATGCATGCAATGTGTACCCTGGTGGTCGCACTGAGGAAGGCTCCTCTTCTTCCTCGGGGGCCTTTCTGATGGTTAGTGGTCTTCATCACAATGCACTTTTCACCTTTCCTTCCGGAGCATGCACAGTTCTTCGTTGGATGATTCAGCAGTTTTTGTGCTGGTTTTCAACAGATCCTTGTTCCTCTTTTCTTGACAAGATAAAGGCGAATCCTGCTTCTTAAGTTTTGTGAGTAACATTTGCTGTCTCTTAATAGTTAACTGTGCTTACATGAGTTAACTATTGATCAACCCCTTTCTCACAAGGAAAGCTCAAAATTGGGCTGTCCTGAGCCAGACTTACAGTATGTCTCAGATGAGGAATAGGACTATTCCAGGCACAAAAGAATAACAGGATCCAAACTCTGTTTTGTTTAAGACAATCGTGTGAAAATGTGCAGTTGAAAACTCCCTTTGATTTCAGGGCTCTCCTCTAATCTGAATCTTGCAACATTTTTTGTTGAGCCACAAAAATGAACTGAGGAAACCAGATCATCCTTACCCACAGCTCAAGGTGAGCGGACAAAACCTCTGGGCGTGTTTTGTTTTTTTAAAACGTGTGTCAGCATCGGAGGAGCTGTGCACAGCAAATGGTTGCCGGTGCCCGGGGCTTGGCCAGTGTCATCTGGCAGGATAAAAGGAGAAAGAGGTTCCCATGGGGACTGATTATCACTCTGTCAGGGTTCCTGTTTCCCTGCATGCTGCTGGAGGCAAATGCCCTTTCTGGACAATCCCTCTGCCTCAAGATGTCCTGATTTTACTCACTGGGGTTTTTTTCCTCTTTTAGGGAAGGAATGTGAAGGAAAGAGAAAAATCATTTAGGGATAAAACATGCCAAGAGCTTTACAAAAATGCTCAAACAAATGCGCTGACCCATCTATGTGCCCATATTGCTAAGGTCAGGATCATTTGAAAGATCACTTGAAGGGCCTCAACTGATTAGGGATATGTATCTGTAGACACGCTTTTTGTTATCTCTTACAGCAGTGGCCAGATTAATTTGTAGCTGGTCTTTCGTCTTTCTAACTTTCTTTGTTGCATAACCTCACAACATCCCTGTAGTCCTCCTGAGTTCTCTGCCTTTTTTTTCAGAGGTGATAAACTCTCTTTTTCTCCCTGAGTTCCAGCCAAATTTCTCTATTCAGTCAGGGCGGTCTCTTTCCTGCCAGCTCTGCATCTACACTGGCATCTGGCATAACATCTGCATTTTCAGTGGGGTCTGTAATGGTATCTTCATCTGCAATGATACACCTGCAGTGGGTATCCTCCTCTGCAATAGAGTCTGCTATGGTAACTTAACCTTCAGCACTACCTACATCTGCAATGTTATCTGTTGCACTGTTCTCTCAGCCTTCTGATTGTTTGCATATCTTGGAGTCAGAGAATCAGAGATTCTCACACTTTGTGTAAATAACACCTGTTATTTATCTGGTTGCTTTCTTGTGTTGTACATTCCATTTCCATGATAGATAAAGTTGATGGACTCTCGGTCCATCCAATGTGACGGAGAAGGTGTTAACATCACCTTCCAATCATCTGTAGTTATAAGAAATCTATAAATATCGTAAAGTAGCAATAAACTTCTTCTTCTTACCCTTCTGACATCTCTCCTGTCCATGTGTCATTATTGTGGCCCCTAGCGCCACATCTGGTGACCCCGTCAGAGTTATCTGCACTGGGGCATTGGACACAACAGGTGCTACATAGAGCATTCCATATGCAGATAGCATTGCAGATCCTGTCACACATATCGATAGCATTGCACAGTTCTGTGGAGACAGCAACATTTTTACAGATGTACACATGTAGCAGACCAGGACTCAGCACTGCTCAGACCAAATTATACACAATACCACACCACGTATGGTGTTTGCCCCCCTCCACACCCACATGTTCCCCTCCTCTGTAATACAGGAGAGACATCAACCAGTAGGGGACACTGCTGCAGGGGAGGGATGCACAAGCACTCACTGCCCAGGGAGATGCTAAGGGCACAAAGCAGCTCAGCCTGGGCACAAGGCTCCAGGGCTTGACACAGCCCACCAGGAATGTGTGGGGCTTCAGCTAGGCTCTTTTTCCTGGTAGCTGGCAGGAGGAGACACCATGGACCACAGTGGAGAGGAGAGACCCAGAAATGCCCCTCCAACCTGCTGCTGACCTAGCAGCAGCTGCAGCTGAAATGATCACTAGAACACATTCACAGCCCATACTGCATTTGTTGAACAGGCCCAAAAGAAATCCATTCATTGCCTCTGACACTCAATGTGGAAAACGAGGTTCACTGTCCTGTGAGAATTTAAAAGTTTTAATAAAAAGACAATAAGGGACATAAACAATAAAGCAAAAGTTACAGCGCTGGGTACCCCTAGCTCCCAGCCAAGAGCCCAGCGCCGGGTACCCTTGCCTCCCAGCCAAGAGCACACCTGCTATTTTGGAGATACCCTTTACATACATTAGCTTAATGCATATTCATAAACAATTATATGCTGCGGTGTGGTAGATGAGGGATGCCGCAACCCTCCAAATACGTCTCCACAGGGGCTGGAGCCGCTCTGGTAGAGCCACTGCGCTTCTGGTGACGAGCTCGGATGCACCAAGGCCCCCGTTCTGCCCCGTTCTTCAGCCTCCATTTTCTGGGTGGCTCCCCAGATGAAGCAGCTCTGCAGGGGTCAGACTTCCATAGGGGTGAAGCTGGTAGCATCAGCTTTAGTCAGAGAAGCACACACACGCAGGCGGATGATGAAAGAGTCAGGAAGGGTTCTGACATGTTCTTGCATGAGAGGATTTATTTTAGCCTCATTGCAGGGGAGGTTATGAGCCAAGAACAAGATGGAGGAAGGGTTTTGGGTTTATATAGGAGGTTCACAGGGTGGGCAGAGCATCGGGATCGAGGTGTTGGGGTGCAGGGGCGGTACAGAGACTTGGTTATGGCAAGGGGACCAATAGGAATACCGTGAGGGAGGGACTAAGGTACGAGGGCAAACGGGAAAGCAGGGAAGGGAAAACACACATATAAGGAATAAAAGGGGGCAGGGAGAAGCAACAGATCAATCAAAGGAACAGAACTGGGGTACCTAATGTCCTTAGGAGAAGCCTGCCTCTCAAGCCTGGGGGAGGACCCCCTACCACAGCCCTCAATGAGCTGGGTCACCGCAACAATTATACATATTCAAACTTTTCCCCCAAACTAGTTTACATTTTCTAGGAACTGTTTAGTATGGCTCCTCCTTGGGTCTGCCTTTTTAGAGCATGCGCATTTCTTGGCTGTGGTTTTAGTCAGTTTTTACTGTCATCTCCAGCTTGGGCCTTGGTCTGTGGTGTTCACAGATGGTACTTGCTGATAGTTGGTAAGTCAGTAGCAGGGGTCTTCATCTTATATTCACTGGATGTTATCCAAACAAGCAGACTGTTCAGTTACCAGAAGCATATCAGTTATTTTACTACAGAAATAAAGGCATTAGTTACTGTTATCAAAAAAACCATCCCATATATCTTTATAGCAAAGCTACTTTAACATACAGCATTCACTTTAATATTTGCGAAAAGCCAATATTATAATATGTATTGATATCACTCAAGCATCTTCAACATGGATGTGACTACAGCCTTCCCCTACTCTCTTGCAGAAGAGGATAAGGAGCCACCAACAAACTGCAGTGGACCCAGTGTCTGTATCTCCAGACCCCAGGAGAATACACTCCGCA
This sequence comes from Dryoscopus gambensis, assembly GCA_013389985.1. Classification (NCBI taxonomy): domain Eukaryota; kingdom Metazoa; phylum Chordata; class Aves; order Passeriformes; family Malaconotidae; genus Dryoscopus; species Dryoscopus gambensis. The sequence goes on along the minus strand of WEIT01022859.1, from coordinate 23,130 downwards.
CTTGCTTTTTGCAGTGACACCAGTGCTTCAGTAGTGGGCAAACAGATGTGAGCCAGGCAATATATAAAACAGAAAAAACAGCGACAAGCCAGTGTTACTTGTCAGCACGCTTCTGCTCTCCTTGTGTTACTAAATCTCGCAACATTGTCAGGATAAATAAAACCCTCTAACACTGTCTTTTCAGTGTTAACAAGAAGGCAGTACTTTATCCTTGGTCTGGAGGTGTGTGTATGGCCAACAAAATTGCAGCCTCCATACAGACATCGATACAAAACTTTTTCACTTATTTACACATTGTTAGCAAACAAAGAAATTACTGTTAATTGGTTCTAAATTACATAACTCTTTCATTAATTAGTATTTTTTCTGCTATTGGCTGTTGATTTCTTGCTTCTTATGCTAATTAGTCCATATATTTAGTCTTTTTTGTATCTTTTTCCTCCAGCAGGGACTTTCCAACCCATGAGTCTTTGTAAGTCTCCTCTTTATCTTCTGGTTTCTGCAAAAGGTCGTTATAGTCCATTAATTCTGAATTCTAGATGTCCAGCTTCAACAATACATCTCTCTCTCCCAGGCTTTTTTCATGGAAACACATCAGAGTTAGTTTAGCAAAACGTAAAGTTTCAGTAATTTTCCCAAGCTGTGTTACCATAAAAGGAGCATATGACAACTTTGCTAAATGCTGGCTAAAAGTGATTTAAGACTAATACACTGCTTATAATTTACATAATGGTTATGATTAATTTAAAAAATAATTAGAAGTTAATTAAAACCATTAATTAAAAAATTAGAAAAGCTATATAATTTCCAATAATTGGGTCTGGGAAATTGTCTCAGTTTGAAAAGACAGGTGTCAGCTGAGGAAGGCAGGAGCCTCCCTTGAAATGGAAAATGTAAATCCCCTCCCTCTGAATTATTAGAATTTTGAAATCAAGGGGCTCTCAGGCAAAGAAAAATGGGAATAGGAATAACAGTTCTTTACTAAGAAAAATTGAAAAAAAATCCCAAATCCAATAGTAAAAAACAAAACAAAACAAAAACAAAACCACTGACAGAGTCAGAAATACAACCTGGCACCCTGTTGGTCAGGGTGTTGGTAGCAGTCCAATTAAACGGTGGCTGCAGTCCTCCTGTGGTGGTAGATATAGTCCTGTTGAAGCAGTGATCTTGTAGCAGGGTGTAGTTTTCCTCTGGGAGTCCAGTAGAGAAGAAAGCTGCTCCGCTGGGAATCCAGTGGAAGAGAGCTCCTATGGTGTTTGAGATCTCAGCTTGTATGCTGCATTGAATGCCTGGTTCCTCCCTCTGGGTGGGACATCTCACAATGGGATGGTGAGTCATGCGCAAGGCATTGATGGGCCCATTAACAGGAGATAGTCCAGGAGTGAGTTATCTATGAGTCATGCGGAAGGCATTGATGGGCCCATTCACAGAAGATAGTCCAGAGGGAGGAGGCAGGGAGCACCGCCCCACCTGGTCTCAACAGCTCATGAAGATGGTGATAGAATACAAACTTTTGGGCACATCTTGCACTGTAACCTAGGACAGAAATGGAGCAGCCAGAGCACACAGTATATCTGACTGTAAAAATGAAAAGGAAAAAGAAGTAAAAAAGCCTAGGGAATCAGAGGTTCTAGTTAAAACGACACCTCCTGTCTCAATCCACAAAGACCCTGTCCATGTTTTCTTTGTTTGGACAAGGGAGAATGAAAAAAAGAAAAATAAAATTAAAAGAGGGCAAGAATATTATTAAGAACAATTTATATTCCAAGATTAACTAACTCGTGTCTTGCAGACAGACACAGATGCCATTGCAATTGCTGTTTTAAATGTGGGTATCATTTCAGACTCCATTTCTTCTGCAGATGCTGTTAAAGATTAAGATTCCATGGCAGAAGGAAATGCCTCTGCAGATGAGTATCCCAATGCAGTTATCATTGCACATACCATTCATAACTTGCATCTAAGCTCTGTCTTCCAGCAACCAGGCATGATGTGTGACCATCTGCACAGGTTGAAGACATTCCTCCTACCTGACTTCCAAGGCAGAATGGTGGATAGTCCTTTGAGAGCAAAGGTTGCAACTCCAACGTGGAGGTCTGCGCCATCTACTCTGGCTACTGCCAATGCCTCCATCCAGATAGAGCTGCGAAATGGAGAGGCTGCAGTGCGGATCTCTCATTGAAGGAAGTGACTGGATCTTTCTCTAGGGCAGGGACACGCAGCAGACCTACCTGCAAAAGGTGTGCCCAGGTGGAGGACCACCTGTGGCAAGTGGCTGAGAAAGGCAAGAGGCAGTGAGAAGGTTGTATAGTATCAGGAAGTCTGAGGAGTTATTTCTCAGGAAGGAGAGAGTCTGCTTGTTCCAAGCACAGTTTGCAGTAGACCTACAGCCCAAAGCCAAATGGCAAGAGACTCCCCCAGTGACACACACAGAAGGGAAGAGGACCAAGAGAAAACACACAGAAGGGAGGAGGGCCAGTGTGGAAGAATGGAAACTTGGAACAGCAAGGACCTGCAGAAAGAACACTCTTCCCGCAAAGCCAGAGGTGGTCTTGCAGAACCTTTCCAGAAGACAGAGGTGCCCTTGCAGAACCTTTCACTGGTCTGCAGGAAAGACCCAGCAGAAGAGGCACTTGAGTAAGGCAGCCCCATCTATTCCCCATATAACAACGAGTAAGGCAGCACAATCTGCTCCCCATATAACAATCTGCACAACTAAGAAGAGGGTAATAGTAGGAGGACACTGTCTTCTGAGAGGTATGGAGGTGCTATTTACTGGCCAGCTGCACTCTCTAGATTATGCTGCTTACCCTGGACTCGTATCAGAGATGTCATTGAGAGACTACTATGCCTTGTACAGTCCACCATGACCTGCTGCTGTTGTTTCATGTGAGTGCCAGTGACACAGTCAAGAGCAGTCTAAGCAGCATCCAGAAGGGTTACAGAGCCCTAGGAGCAGAAGTAGATCCTGACTCTGGAGCACAGGTGGTTTTTTCATCAATCTTCCTGGTCAAAGGGAAGTGGTTTGAGAGAGCCAGTCAAATCTGGGGAATCAACAAATGGTTACAGGACTGGTGTCACAGCCAGGGGTTTGCTACTTAGACCATTGGCCTTGCTTTGAACAACCTGGTCTATTGGGGGCAGATGGAGTCCATCTATCAGAAAAGGCAAAGAGCATCTTCACTCACAGGCTTACCAAGCTGGAAAAGAGGGCTTTAAACTATAGTTGCTGGGGGAGGAGAGCCTCTGTCCATCCCACTCCTATCACAGACAGCATGAGATATCCTGAGCCTCAAGGCATCCTGGTCCAGATGGGACTGCGTCCAGATGCAAGGTCTTCTCCAGCATCATGGATGTAGAGTCATTTGATTACCACCTGAGCCCCTTCTCAGAAGCTATGGCCAATGCTCCTGCCCATTTCCTCTCTAGAAGCCAATGGAATTATTTTCTGCAAGCGCTCCTGCAAATCCTAAGGGGAAAACTGGCTTGAGCAGCAGAACAAGCAGGATTCAGTGCAGGCTGCAGTGGGCTACAACCATTTGCTGCTGGGGCAATGCCTGCTGATGGTCGACATTTTGCAAGGAGAGATGGTGGTGTGACAGTGCAGCCAAAGTGAGGGCTGTGCAGAAGGACAGGAGATGGGTTTGGCTGCTCAGGAAACCGCAGCTCCCTTCCCACAGCTGCGGGTGCTGATAGTGGGCTGGGCAACTCCCTGCTAGCACTGTCCCAGAGCACTGCCTGGGCTGTGAGCAGGAGGAGGCAGAGCAGCAGGAGAGCAAACACCGGACGGTCCACAGGTGAGTCATAGTGTTCACAGGGGCCTGGATGCTCATGGAAGCCACGTCTGTGCACAGGAAGCTCCTTTCACATGCTCCTACCCTCCAAACCCAGCAGAGCGCTCAGCTGGTGTTGGGTAAGAGCATATTCAGGGAGATTCTTCCAGCACATGATTTGTCTGGGGTGAACTGGGTGTGGGTACACTGGGACACAAACACTGCAGAGGCATGGCTTTTACAGTGGTGAGGGCAGCAATGCTGCCCCAGGGGAGAAGGCATTGCTGTGAAGAGGCCCATGAGTCAGGTTCTCTCCACTATGGAAGAGAATGAGGTGAGCAAAAGGGCCGAAATGTCATCTACTGGCCTCCAAGGACAAGATGGCAGTAGGTGTGGGATTCATCCCTCCCTTCCACCAGCCCAGGGAGGAGTTGCAGAGCTCAGAGGGTGCCAGAGGGTCTGGCAGGGGATGCCAGTTCTGCTACAAATGATGCTTGCACAGGAAAAAGGCAATGTGTAGGTGCATGCCTGCTTGCACCCACACCCCTTGGTTCTTCCCCTCCAGGCCATGCAGGTCCCTGCCCTGACCCTGGTCACTCTCCTGGCCCTGCTGCCTCCAGCCCAGCCCTGCCCCTCAGAGATGAACAAGGTCAAGGACCTCCTGGAGGTGAACTGCACAGGGCAGGCTCTCCATGCAGTGCCCCCAGACCTGCCTGCGGACACAGGCATCCTGCTGCTCAGCGACAATTGCCTGGAGTCCCTCTCCACCACTGCCTTCCTGCACCTCACCCAGCTTCAGGACATCGACCTGGCCAACAATGGGCTGGTGGCTCTGCACACTGGGGCCCTGCTGCCATCCCTGAGGGAGCTGACCCTCTCCTACAATGCACTGGGGGCTCTACCTGTCCTGAAGGGCCTGCCCGCACTTACCCACCTGGCTGTGGCCCACAACAGCCTGGAGACTCTGGCCCCGGGGGCTTTCCGCACAGTGCCGCAGCTGCAGGACCTTGACTTGCGAGGCAACAAGATGCAGCAGCTGCCCCAGGAGGCCTTTGCAGGGCTGAGGGCACTCAAGGAGTTGGACCTCTCAGACAACCTCCTGAAGGAGCTACCCAAGGAGTTGCTGCAGGACCTGGAGATGTTGGAGACCCTCTGGCTCTCGGGGAACCAGCTGCAGACCCTGCCCACAGACTTCTTCCCAAAGGGGCGCATCTTCATGTATGTTTTCCTCACTGAGAACCCCTGGCATTGCAACTGCGACCTGCACTACCTCCAGACATGGATTCAGCAGAATGCTGACAGTGTTTATCAGCCAGAGCGGAGCCTGGAGGAAACAAAGGTGGAGGTTGCACCTGAGAAGGTACTGTGCCACAGCCCTGTTGAGCATAGGCAGAAGCCCATCATTCACTTCAAGCTCAACTGCAGCATTGTGGGGGATGCGGATGAGGAAGGAGGGGATGAATATAATTATGGGGAAGAAACAACAGAGAAAACTACCATGACCACCTTCCCCTCACATCCATTTATGCCCGAAGAGCACACTACCATGCCCTGTGCTGTTACCTCACCTTCCCTCCCTACCCTCACTACCAAAAGACCTCCCCTCATCAAACCTTCCTTCGGCACCCCTTGTACCTCCACCCTTTCCCCAAGCACTTTGCTTGTGGTGCTGACAAGCATCAGAGCTCCCAGCACCACTACTCCTGTACCAGCCAGTCCCACCATGACACCCACACAGACTCCCAGCACTGCCACCATTCTCACTGCTTCTACTACCATCACCCTGCACAGACCTACCACCCTTGACTCTGCCACCTCACTGCCAACCGCTATGAGCAGCAGCCCTGCTAGCACCAATGGCCATCCCCAAACCACCCTTGCTGCCAGCAATACCTATGCCAGTCTCATGGTGTCCACTGGCACATTTCCCACCACTTCCACGGCAGTGCCTTCTACTGCCATGCTAGAGGCCTCTTCCATTGTCAGACCTCCATCTCCTCCTCCAATGTCAGCCAACACCATGCTTTCCACGCATGCCCCAACACTACCACCTCCCCTGGACACGACACACTTCACCCAGCCTGCATGTTGCCCTGTACTTGCTCCTCCTCCTCTCTGCCCATGCTCCATCCCAGGACGGGCTGTACCCGTGTTGCGTTTGCAGACAGGTGGGGAGGGTCCACAGTGGGGGCAATGGGTGTTGAGGCACTGCTGCCTGTTGCACTGGGTGCTCTACCTGGCTTCCTTGGCTCTGCTGGTCCTGACCATGCTGGCTCTAGCAGGTTGGTTGGCATGGATATGTCTGGTGGGACAACCCTCTTGGCACCAGACTGTGCAGACCCAAGAGGTGCAGTATCCATTGCTGGAATGGAGGGAGTCAAGAGGAAGCCCTATGATGCATCTCAGCAGCTTCAAAATCCCCCTCCAGCGCCCCACATTCCATACAATCAAGGAAGTGGAATTGTGTCCTGAGGTTACCTACTGCACAATTAAAGATCTGGGGATACAATGCAGTCCTCCTGCAAGTTACTCCTTCTGTACCACAAAAGAGTTGTGGGTTCACCACAGTCCTCTGCACACATCAATCAAGCCTTTCTCCAGGAAGCTGATAGTCACAGACCTTGGCTTCCGGAGGACCCCATCTGCTTACAGCCTGGACAGGGGTGTTGAGGCCATCGGTGATGTCAGAGTGAAATATGCAGGTAACACCATGTAAATATTTCTGTACACTCAGATAAAGAGATTGAGAGTCATGGCTCTGCTTCACATGCCTTGTTTTACAAGGGAAAGAACTACTTGCCTAGGAGGAAGCCATCCAGCTCCTTGCTCTAGTATTCTCAAACTGCCTGAGGTTTCCAGAGCTAAAATAATTAGTTGGGTATTTGGCAGAGGAAGATAATGTCCTAAACTGGTCAGTGATAGTCTGGGGCTGCCACTGCCTGGTTTTGGGGTGAGTAAGGGCAAGCAGAACTTATGCTGTGCTCTGTCTCAACTGCTTCTGCTCAAATGATGCACACAAAGATGCAATACACTTTCCACTCAGTGCCAGGTTCTTAATCACATAATAAATATTCTGTGCCTGAATTTCAAAGGAGTGCTGGTTTAATTTCATTGGACCTGCCACAGTCCTGGCAGGGCACAGTGCATGAGATACTTCTCTTGAGTATTTGGAATAGTGAAGACAGGGAAGAAAAATCCATGGAATCCCAGAATCCTAGAATATCCTGAGTTGGCAGGGACCCCTGAGGATCAAGTCCAACTCCTGGCCCTGCACAGACACCCCAACAATCCCACCCTGTGCCTGAGAGCATTGTCTAAATGCTCCTGGAGCTCTGGCAGCCTTGGAGCTGTGACCATTCCCTGAGGAGACTGTTCAGTGCCTGACCACCCACTGGGGGGAAGAACTTTTTCCTAATATTCATCCATTGAGATGCCCCCATGACGCAGCTCCTGCCATTCCTGGGGTCCTTTCTCTGGTCCCAGAGAGCAGAGATCAGAGCTGCCCCTCTGCCTCCCCTTCAGGGGAGGTCTCGCTGATGAGGTCTCCCCTGAATGTCCTCCAGGCTGAGTAAGTCAAGTGCCCTCCACTGCTACTCATACCCTTCCCCTCTAGACCTTTCCTCATCTCTGCAGCCTCCTTTGGATACTCTTTAATAGCTTCAGATCCTTCTTGTATTTTAGCAACCAAAACCGCACACTTATACTCCTATTCATGACTTTTGCCCCAAATGTGCAATTCTTCCCTGTAGTACAGAATCACATGGGAAAAGCATCCCACTGGCAGGTAATAAGGAAAGTGCACGTGTTGATGCCTCTGCATGATCCATTATGAGATGGGTGGATATGGGGGAGTAGGGTGGGAGGCTTTGAAGGGCAGTGGATGTGACTTGTAAGGGATTACACTAGATCAAATCACTCAGGAGCTGGCCAAAGTTTGTGACCACCTGTCTCAATGTCACTCAAACATTTTGGGAGGTGTGAGAAGAAGACAACAGTCACCACTGGTGGGGGTTGAATGGCTCGCCCCGGCACTGGTGCCTAAATGCAGCAGCTGGATCCTATGAATCACTTTTCCAGCCTGAAACTCAGTTCCAGATCTAATTGCCCCAAATGTATTGTCAAACTGCTGTGAATCAGCATGGCATTCTGCCAGATTAACTACTGGGTTCACAGGTGTGGGAACGTGTGCCTGTGCTTTGCCAGCACGAGTGTGTCTGCTGATGAAGGTCTGCTGTGCAAGTGTGTCCGTGGACATGCACATGCTGCGTTTGCAAGCAGGCACTTGTCTGTTGGTGCTGTCCTCTTACCACACCATTCTCTCTATCACTCTTTCCTGGGACAACAATGAGGCAAGCAGCTCCAGTGCTGCCACAGTCTGAAGGCTCCAACAGTGGGGGACAGACATCTGGGGAGCAGAGCTGTGGAAAAAGATCTGTGTATCTTGGTGAACAGAAAGGTGAACAAGGTCCAGCAGTGCACCTGGCAGCAAAGGGAGGGCAACAAAACCTGGACTGGGTTAACAGAGACAGGGCCAGCAGGCCAAGGGAAGTGATTATCCCCTTCTCCTCAGAACTCATTAGACTACAATTTTTCACCTTCTTCTACACGTCTGAAGCCACCCAGTTCCCTCCCCATGGGCACTACTGGTACCCCAGTATTTCTCAGAATCTCATTACCCTTGCCTCTCCTTGCAACTCCTCTCTGGAATTCTCCCACCTCTCCATACAACAAACACTCAAGGTCACTCCAGGAATCCAAGACCTCTCAAAACCACCTAGGAACCCCAAAGCCCCCAGGACCCCCTATTGTACCCTATCTACCCTGCCATCAACCCCCTCAAATCTTGGCACCCCCAGGACTCTATTCCCTCAGGATCCCCTATGCACCCCAAGGTCCCTCTCAGTCCTGAGACACACACATACACCCTCGTGCCCAGTGAACACAGGCACACAGAGGCCCAGTGCCCAGCACCATCCACCCAGGACACCCAGGTCACTGCTCTCCTGCTCTCCTCCTGTTCTTTGTGAGAAACACCTGGATGCCTGGATTCCCCACCAGAAACAACAAGACCCAGACAGACAGTTCAGGAAGCATTTTTATTCAATCCAGGTGGGGGGAAAATTGGGGGATTCCCAGCTGCCAGTGAAGGGCTCAGACAGAGGGGATTGAGTATTCCTGGAAGCACAGTGCTACAGTGTGGGGAATCTCTGTGTTCCACAGGTTCACAATAGTCTAGCTCATGTGCCCTGAGCGTGAAGGGTTGCTGGAAACCGCAGAAGGAGCCCACTCTAGGAGAGGGATCTGGACACTTTTGTCCCATAGAGGTACTCATGGATGCTACCTGGGTATCCCAGTATGGGGTGCAGAGTTTTTAAGCTAAGTATACCCTAAGTATTATTGAGAGCTTCAGTTGATCTCAAGGGGTCCTTAAGGCAGCTGGGGCCACGCAAGGCAGCGGGTACAGTGAGAACACAGGCTTGTAGGTCAGTATAGGCATGGGGCAAGGTGCCCCGGGTGATCCAGCGCCGGGTACCCGGCTGGTAGGCATGAATCAAATGCGTGTCCTGGTAGGTCTCATGACTGTACCCTCCCAGTACAAGCAGTTCCCCTCCCAGTACAGCTGCACCCCCAACTACATGTGCACGGGGCAGGGGGCTGAGGAGGACCCAGATGTTCTGCCTGGGGCTGTAGACCTCAAAAGTCAGCTGGTCCCTGTAGCCAGTCTGCCCAGACCGCTGACACAGGCCCCCGGCCACATAGAGCTGCCCACCCGCCTCCTCCATGATGTGGCCAGCTCGCTGGCCATTCATGGGGGCAAGGAGTGTGACAGGTGCACCTGGGACATAGCGGAGCAAGGATGCCTGACACTGGTATGCTTCATCACACCCACCCGACACGTACAGCTCACCATCCAGGGCACATGCCGCGTGCCCACACAGAGCCATTGGCAGGGGCTGGCACCTCCTAGGCAAGGAAAGAGGGAGGGGTGAAGGACAGGTTAAGCAGGGCTGTCCTGCAGTGACTGACTACCCAGGGGTTCCCTGGTGTGCCACGGCATCACTGACCACTCAGCAGGCAACACTTGCCAACACCCAATGAGCTCCAGTGGACAACATCAGCTGACACAGAATGGATACTCCAGGGGCATCACTGTTCAACACTTTGTAGTTGCCACACCATTCGTCAGCCACAGTGGGCTCCCTCAGTGGACAACATTGGCCATCACCCCATGAACATTCTGCCAATGAGAGGAATCAAACTACTTGTCTCATTGCAAATGGCCAACAAGACCCACGATGAACACACTACTGGCCAAAAACTCATTTGCCACCCACTAGGAAACGCTGGCCAACACCCAGTCCCCAAGGGACATGGTTGTTCAACACACAGTAGACCTCTCCCAAATACCACTGCAGGTCCATCCTCCACTGGAGGCTTAGTGACCCAAAGTACTCAGTGGGCACCTTGGCCAAGGCAAGGGACTCTGAGAGAAAAGGGAAACTAGGTATCTGCTGGAGCAGCCTCACCTCCAGGTGTCACTGGCCAGGTCGTAGCACTCCACAGTATCCGTGCAGTAGAGCTCCCCTGAGGTGCCCCCCAGGGCATAGATGAAATTCCCAAGTGCCACAGCAGCAAAGTAGCTCCGTCCACATGTCATACTGGCCAGACGCTCCCAGGAATCATCCATAGGCTGGTACCTGGGTTTGAGAAGCAAAGGGGCAGGAGACTACCTGTTACCTACAACACCATGAGCTGATGTTGGCACTGCTGAGGGCAACAACCCACCTACAACCTGCCAGTCCCAGAATGCCTTGGGGTCACATGGTCACCTTGCATGGGAATATCCCCTCCTTCTGGACAATACCAAGCCCATAATGACCTGGGGCATCTCCAGATAGAAGTCTCCTGCTCCTACTCGCAAAAAACCTGTAACACCCCAGAGTAAGAGGGCACCTCTGAGTCCTACACCCAACCCATCCCAGAATGTCTTGGGGTCACTTGACCGGCTGCAATGCCACAGTGTCTTGGATCCATGGGGCAGCTCTAGCTCTACCAACACCTCCTCTGATCCCACGATGTCCTAGTGCCACATGGCAATTCTAAGTTCTCTGTAGCTCTCACCTGTAGACACTGGCTAGGGTGTCATGGACCCCGTAGTAGTGCTTTCCACCCAGGACGTAGAGGTTGTTGCCCACCACAGTTACAGCATGACGGAAACGTGGGCCATCAGGAAAGTGTCCCAGTGCCCGCCACTCAACCTGTTTCACCAGCCCCACAGCACTGAGGTAGCGGTCTGCAAACCAGAGGTGTCTGCTGGGCTTCCGGGCAGCGAGGTTGCTCTTTACTTTGTCTCCACCACAAACCACCAACACCTCTTGCAAGGAACGTACCCGGCATGGCAGCTGGGCCATGGGGGCAAAACTTGCTACCATGAGCTCGCGGAGGACTTTTGGGTCAGCTACCCCTGCAGTCACAGACGGGACCTTCTTCAGCTCCAGGCTGGACATGAGGGCAAAGCGAACCGATGACAGGATCTCTTTGGCTAGATCCTCCTGGCCATCTCCATTGGCCATAAGCCACCGAGATGCTGCTTCCAAGGCTTCCAGTTCGTGGAGGACATTGAGACCATCAGAGCGAAGGAGGCGGATGAGAAGGTGTGCAGGAAGATCCAAGAAGGCTGGTGTAACCACCACACAGGGGAAGGTGGCCAAGATGTAGTTCTCTGCTACATGGACCACCTCATCCAGCCCATAGGCCACAGCAAAGGCCAGCACGTCAGGGCCAGTTTCTGGGGTCAGGCCATGGGTGAAAACATCCAGGCAGAGAGTGAGGAGCCCCCAGGCCTGGTAGCGCAGGGACGTCTCAGCTGCCTCCAAGACCATGGGCCATGGCCCTGCTACAGCTCCTGTGTAGGCAAAGGAGAGGAGGAGACGCAGCTCGGCTGGGGACAGCCCCGTGACCAGCGGGTCGGCAGGGTTGTGGGTGGCCTCCCGCATGGGGCAGGTGAAAAGGGCCCGGAAGAAGTCACAGGAGCAGCTCAGGGCCAGTCGCTGAACTAGGAGGAAGGAAGAATAATGGTGGGAGGCAGCAGGGGACCCTCTGCACTGTGCAGCCCCCAGAACTCACATGTTCTGGCCCCGTGCCCATCAAAGCCCCAGCTCTGCCAAAGGGAGCAGACCTGTGGGCACCTCTAGAGCCGGATCCCCACCTGGAGCTGCAGCCTTATCATCCTCACCAGAGGACTTGGCTGTCCCAGAGCACCCTGTCCCACTCCTCAGCTCCTCACGGAGGACCCCCATACCCTGCTCACCTGGGATGACCTCGTTCCCTGCCTGGAGCTGGAGGTCACAGCCCACACCACTGGCATGGAGCTGCTCCATGGCTCTTAGTGTCTCCCACTGCTCCTCCAGGGGCTCAGGATCTTCTTCCTGGTGGTCAATCTCCAGATGCAGGGCACAGGCAGCCACCAGCCGGGGGGCACCCAGGGCCCGGGCAGCCTCCTCCACCTCTTTCGCCCGGCCTTGGGGCACAATTCCCCCATAGGCAAAGGTAAGCAAAGCCCGCCAGCCCCACAGTGTGGCCCCAGGTGGCAGAGGGACATGGGGTGGGGGATCTTGGTGAACTTGTGTGGTCCTGCCCTCCAGGAAGCGGTGGAAGAAGGAGCTGATGGAGGCCAGGACCACAGCATGGGCCATGTCACTCTCCGGGCCCACGGCCACATCCACCAGCTGTCCTGTGGTGCGGAGGTGGTCAGCCACGGCCAGGAAGTGTCCAGCGTGAGTCTGATCCCGCAGGCTCCACTGGTCTGGGGCTGGCCCCTCTGCAACCCACATCTTGCCTGTGGGAACACATGGGGCAGGGTGTCAGGGTGCCAGAAGCTGGAGCTTCTGGCCCATAGCAGGAGTACTGGCTGGGGACATGCAGTCTTGCTACTGGCACTGCCACATAGCAAAGCCACTGGATCCACCACCAAAGCCTCTACCCCACAGCCAGGGCCACCGGGCTCTGCTACTGCTCCATTACTGAATTTGATGCCTCTTGGCAAAACCACAGTTCCGTAAGTGAGAACAACAGCCCATGTCACTGCCCTATAGCTGAGCCTGTTAGCCTCACCTGCTTCATCTCTGAACCCTTAGCATGAAGCTGCTGACCCACAGCCAACACCACTGCCCCAGAACTCAATAGCTCAGGCCACTGTCACCACTCAGACCTTCAGTCCTACAGCACACACAACCAAGCCTTTCCTCAGCAACTGACCCATTAGCTGAAACTACTGATGGTCCAACAGCAACCAAGAAGCTGGCCCCCAGCAAAGCGCCCGTCACACCTGCTCGGTGCGTGGCAGTGCCTGCCATGCACTGCCTGTTGTGTGTCATGCTGCCTGGCACACACTGTGATGCATTATCCTGCAAGTTGTCTGCAATGTTGCATGTCATGCTCCCCTGCGCCACGTACTGTCGAGGTGTGCTGACCCTCATGACATTGTTGCCACCCCTTGCACCCGCCATGTTGCTTGCTGTTTGTGCAGTGTCGCATGTCCTTGCTCAGGCCATGCGCTTTGCAGCCCAGTGAAGCGCTTGCTGTATGCCGTGTCCTGCACTACTGCATGGCCTGTTATGCTGTGCCGTGCACTTGTCCCCCTTACCGCCTGCTGCTGCTCCACAGAACTCCTGTGACCCTCTAGGAATGTGCCCGGGTAATTATAGACCAGACAGGACACGTGGCCCCAGTCAGGAGCCGGGAGAGGCTCAGGCAGAGGGAGGTCCAAGGCCCCAGAGTCCCCAGGCTAGGGCAGTGGGGTCACTGAATTCTCTGAGGACAGGCAGCAGGGCCAGCTGAAGTTGACAGGAGCTTCTGTAAACCCTGTGCTACCCTGGGCAGGTCCTGCTAGGGATCCCTGGCCTCTCAGGCCCCTCTCTAAACCTTGTTCTTCTCCAGAGACCAGGGTGAAGCAGAGCCCCCTCCTAAGTCCTTGGGTAGGAGACAAACAATCCCCTTTCCCCCCACCCCTGTGAGGGGGTGACAGGTCTACCACCACCTGCTGTGCTGAGCTACAGCTCAGCCCCACTGACTCCCAAAGAGCTGGCAGTCTCAGCCCCAGGAGTACATGGGGACACCAGCTCGTCGACCCAGCCTCAAGTGGCCCTAGGACCACCTTGCACACACCCAGGACCCCACTGGCCCACAGAACACATACCAGAGCAACACAGCCTGCCACAGCTATGACTGCGTCCCTGTGTCACTGTCTCTTCTCTCTGCTGTTGTTGTCCTCTGGTGCCCCAGTCTCTTTGTCTTGTCCCCTCCCCTCCCACCCCATGTTCCCCTATCCCACGCACCTGCATCCCCCATACCCACATTCCCTGTCTCTGTAACTCATGCACCCATCCCCTAATGTCCCATCGCTGTACCACAGTGTTCCCACAAGTCCAGTTAATTGTGTCCCTGAAGATGTTTTCACATCCTCTACAAGTCCATTTTTCAGCACTTACCTATCCTGCTTGTGAGATTATTTTTTTCTACCTAGTTAGAATTTCCCTATCTTGTTATTTCCCACTCCTCACTGCACACCTGAGTCTGCACTTTCTGTAGCCACTAAGTTGTGAAAAAGTGCTATTAGATCAAATCTTGACCTTTTCTCCAGGCAAAATGATCCAGTTCTTGCCTCTCTTTGTGCATTCTGTGCCTCCATGCTCTCCACTTCCTTAGTGGGTTTGCAGGACACACTTCAGTTTGTCATAGAAAATTCAACCAGACATAGCTATAAGCAACCTGCTCCAGTTCTCAGCTGGCATTCAGGGGTCCCTTCCAGCCTCAGATATTCCTCAATTTCAACCCTAAAGTACTTAGCTCTAGACTCCCTGAAATGCATTTTGGAGGAAGACCTCAGGCTCCCAAACACCTTCTTGTGCGCAATCCACAACTTCTTCCCTACCCCACCTTCCCCATCTTCAGCTCAGAGCCAAGTACTTCTTCAGAAGCTTTTGCTCCAGACACTCACTGATGGGCTCCGTGCAGTGTAACCCCAATCCTTGTCAAGAAGCCCCACAGGGCCCACTCAACTACAAGGACCTCACCGAAGCTAAAGCATAGTGCTCACACTTGCGCACACAATGCTGAGACACGGAGACAAAGCAACTTGAGCACAGAAATCGCAGCTGGACCAGAAGATGCTGCTTCCCCTTTCAGCAGCTCCAGCTTTCTGCACCTCAACCCAAACGCCAGGAAAGAGCTGCATGACACCACAACGTTGTGACAACTGCTGATTGGACCAAATCTTTATTACACAATGTCCTAAGTACATACAGCATTTGGAAGCCAGCTCGCAGGGGAAAAAAGGTGACATTTACAGCTTGGGAGGTCCTGTCAGCCTCCAGCCCTCCTTGTTACCGATCTTCATGAGAGCCGCAGTGATTCCGAACCCCAGACATGCTGTGGTGCCGGTGAGGTAACTGTGAGCTGAAGAAAACACATCAAACCAGAAAACACCCATTAAGGCACATTAAGTCCTGTGCAGTAGATCTTGATAGACTGTCATTTTTCATAAGTCCCTTGACCATCAGCAACACTGTCTGGCCAGAGGAATTGGAAAAATGGCCTTTTTATAAAACTGAGTTCTCATGCTTTTAGCTTGCAATTTGAAATATCAATTTCAATAATCCACTGCCTCATCCCCTTAAGTGGGAAATCTTAAATGGCTCATTTGAGTGACAAAAGTAGCAATCACTGCTTTGAACTCTCATCAGCTCAGCAACTAGGACAAGAAAAGATTAGCTCTATTTCACCACGATTACAACTTAAATCCCTTCACTTCTTTAGGTTTGAGGATGGATGTCTACAGAAAACAGAGCTGTGTCAGTATCTGCAGGAGCTGCTTAAGCCTTACAAGGGGCTATAGGAGCAACAGCAGCAGGACACAGGCTGTCCCTCAAACTATGTGAAGAATTCACAAGGCAGATATTAGATTGTACTTCCTGTCTAAAACAAATCACACTTCTTGCCAAGAAAACATGGATTTCCACAACTGTATTTTTCCTCTCCTGCAATTTTAAGGTATAACTAGTAGCTCTTACTGGCAGTACTGAGTCAGCTCTCTTTTCATTCTGTATATCATTTCATGTTCCCTTTGGTGTCCTCCCCTCCTGTAGCCATATTTATTTTAGCAGGCCCATACAGTGCCAATGAAACTGGCATGAATAGAGGCTGAGATGAATCTTTATCAAAGAAGCCAGGTATCAACATGCTTTAACATTTTTCCCCAACAGAAAAGTTTCTAAAACCAGCAAGGTCACATTCCAATGCAGGCATTGTCCACAGTTACCTCTCGCTCCCAAGACAGCTCCTGCTGCGCAGCCACCTATGAAATAGTTCAAAGGATCCTCTGGTTCTTCCCGAACTTGGGCACTGAGGCAGGTACTTAAGCCAAACACAGCTCCCAGTGTAGCTGTAAACAAGAAGTTAAAAAACAAAACCAAAATCCTCAAGGACCAGAGAATTCACATTGAGCATGATTTTGATATTCACAGTGGCTACAATGGAAAACCACGGACATCCTATCCCAGCTGCTACAGTGAGAGTCAGCACACCCAGTTCCACTCAGCTTCCCTGGGTTTCTCCCCCTGCACCATGCGGATCCTGCTCAGCTGTGAGCGGGACCCTCAGAGTGCCCCACACCCGCAGCCACCAAACAGCACTGCATGCTGCTGGGGTATCAGCACAGGCCTCACAGCCCTTCCCGACAAGGCGAGGGGGTAGCCCCTGACAGATGGGGGTACTGGAGGGGAGCAGTGGTGTCTGTGCAGCCACCTCCCCAGCTTTGCCTGGACTCTGCACTGTAATTCAGCCCTCAAGTCCCTGTGAACCCACCTCACAGCACCAGGCAGAGCAACTCCAAGGGCTCTGCTCTCCCTGCAGACTGCTAGTCCTGACACTTTCCTCCTCTGCCTGCCTGAGGCTCACAATGATTTCTGGATAGTAGCAAAATTAATTTGGTTTGTAAATTATTCTTCTTGTAAACTGACTTTGAAATTGAATTAAGAATTTTGAATTGAACTAAGAAACTGCAAAGTAGAAGCATCCTGTCCACCAAATTACACACGTCATCCCATCAGACCCTACACTGATATAATTGCAAACTTTGGCAAAGAGTTCTGTCAAGAAAAGCTGGGTTTGTATCTAATACAGACTCTTGATCATGAAATGTGAAATTGTTTACCAGGCACCATCTGCAGATTTCAATTCATCTTTCTTGGGAATAACAAAAATGTCCAGGATAAAAATTTTCAATCCCTGTATAAAACCAGCAGCTCCTGTTACAAACCTGTGCAGTTTTTCAGCAGAAAATTAATTACGCTGATCCCAAAATCAACTGAAAAGAGCACTGAAGAAACAAAACCCCCGGACCTAGGACTGCATTTCAGCCTTCCTGCTCTCCCTGCTTTGGACCAAGGCATCTGCAGGCAAAACACACAGCTTGAGGCCACGAGGTGTGGCCCCAGAATGGCGGACAGGATAAACACTTCCTCAGGTGTCAATCTGGTAAGAAGACCCAATATGCCTCTTTAGGATTAAGGGAATTATTGAAATCATAGTTGATTACATGATCCAGTCCTTTCATAACGACCTCAGCTCATTAGAGGAGATGCCAGACCTTGGTTTAGAGTCGAACTACTCAAAAACACAGACCTGGACCAACTGTGCCCCAGCTCAGAGCATCAGCACCTGGGGAGAGGCAGAGGTGGCACAAGCCACTGAATTAGGTTGAAAAGCAAGAGTCTGCTAAGAGGCAAACTGCACTTGACAAGGGGCTGAAAGAGCTTCAACCATGCAGCCCCCTCAGCTCCCTGCTCATCTCTTCAGCATTCACTTTCTCTTCCAAAGACAATTCAAGACAACTACATGGTTTCTCCTTGTCTATAAAACATAATGGGAAAAAACTCACGTTTATTTTCCTTTTGCCACCAAAAACGTTGCATTGTTCGTTAGCAAATGCAGTTTATTAAATACAATGCCTAAATATATTAAGTAAAAAAATTAATTTGCTTGCACTATGTTGTTGCCCACGATACGGGTATTCTGGAAATACAAAAAAGAAAAAAAAAAGTACCTTTTACTCTAGATTGCCAAATAATGACCTGCAATTCAAGGATATATCTTTCCATTTCAGTGTTCTGGCTCTTGGCCAAACAACGGCCGGTGGAGGAGAAAACCACCGAAAGCGTACAGGGGCAGGGGCAAGGGCAGATGCGAGGGCGCAGCCAGACCGGGCAGAGGCGAGGCCGGCGCCCCTGCTGTGTGCGGGAGTCCCACCTATAGTTACACCGAGGGTCCCGGCCCTTACCCACGGTGATACTGCCCGGGTCCCGGCCCCTACCCACGGTGACACTGCCGGGAGTCCCGGCCCTTACCCATCGTGACACTGTCCGCCGCGGCCGTCTGTAACGCGGCCAGGGCCGAGCCGGGCCGCAGCAGGATGATGCGATACGCCGCCCCGACCAGGCCTGCAACACAGCACTACGTGTCATTGCCCAGGCCCGGGCCCCGCTCGGCCGCCCCACCGTGCGCCCCGTTCTCCCTGATGCCCACCCGCGGCCGCGCC
>WEIT01022857.1:93028-118791 GCA_013389985.1 Dryoscopus gambensis | reverse complement strand
TCCTTAACAGACATTTGTCTTTTTCAAACCTAGATACCTCTGCAGAACCAAAAGCAGCCTGCAAGCGCCTGCAGCTTGTGTTCACCACTCTGCTGACTGCCAGGTCAGAGGAGCAACTGAGCAGCATTCTGCTGGCCTTCAACACCTTTCTGGAGACACCTAGAGTTGTGAGCTTTGATGGAAGGAACATCACAGCAGAAAGGTCCTGTCTCAGGGATATGAATGTGCTGGACTTGCTTCCAGGTACTGGTGATCATTTTTGCAGGATGGGGGATACTGTGTGTTTGAGGGTAGACATGTGGATCTGGCTCTCCAGGAAGAGGGAAATATCTTTCCCTCCCTTTCCACATTCCCTCCCTTTCCCCAACCTTGCAAAAATCTCTTCCAATTCCATCTCATCCACGCAGCAGCATGAGCCCAGCACCCATGATCAGACTGCCCCCCAACCCCATTCAGAATGGGGCAGATGCTGTGGCTCTCTACCACAGCAGCACCCCACTGTATGCAGAGGGCACGGCTGTGACGGCATGGGGGCTGCTGGATGCCGTGGTGTACTCATCCCGAGTGCCGGAGAGGGCAGAGCAGCTGCTCAGAGTGTGGCTGCCAGGGCAGAGCATCCCGTAAGAGAATGACTCTCACAGCACCCAGGACGAGTCTCTGAGCCATTGCCACAGCCTGAGCACAAAACTCCAGAGCAGCTTCCAGGTGGGAAGATGTCCATTCCAGTCACCAGGAGGGCAGATGTCTGTTCTCCCTCCACAGTCCCTGGGGGAACAGTGGTCATGTTTTAGTGTTGTTGTCGCCCCTGCCTATTTCCAGGCCGGCTAGCAGTGGCAGGGGCTGGGGGAAACCATCTCCCCTGGGGTCCATTGAAAGAAGGGGGGTACAGCAGGCTTATCTGAGCTCCCGTAAAGATGTCTCTGGGCTATGTATCCGCAGACTGCAGCAGGCAGCANCGTGGTGCCTCTCCGCACTCACTTATCACAGTTTCAAAGAGCGTGCAGGCACAAGGCTTGAGCCAATGAAAGGCTGATAGGGGAGGGGTACACATCTTAGGAGCCAAGGGGATAGGGGGCACGAGAAATTAGGTGACATAAACCAATTGGGATACCGAGGAAGGAATAATGGACAGGGTTACAGCTTAGGAATATACCATACATTTTGGAAGAGGGAACAGAACAGACCATTTAAAGGAAAATACATAACCACACTTTAACGTGTCCTTTATTCAGGAGAACCGTGTTTCCTGGTGTGCCACATCCACCTCCTGCCATCTGCTGATGCTCCCACCAGCCCACCCTCACCTCCCTGCCATGTTCACGTGCCTGTTGGTCGGGTACCAGCTCCCTTTTGGGCAGCATCCTGGACTCTCGGGTTACCCTGAGCCAGAGGTGGAGCCACCTTCTCTTTGGTGCCACTGCCAGGGTGTGCAGCATAGCATATCAGGTCCCTGAAACCTAGCTTCCTGTAGGGCTGATGTGTGAAGGATGTGCCTTGAGTACTGGTGTGATTGATTTGCGTTAATTTATCTGAATTGCTTCTTTTATTTCAAAATATCTAGTTTTAGACAGTGCCCTGAAGGAGTACAGAGTGTGGCTGCTTATCCTACACAAAGCTGGGTAAGGGAGGGCTTTGCTGCTCTGCAGCTGATGTCAGAGGGATGTCCAAAATGAAGGCAGTAAAACTGTTCCAGATGTAGAAGAGGAGTGAGATGCATTGATAGGGGTAGTGGGCCCCAAAGAAGTGATGCCATGGACTGTAGACACAAGTGCTTCCAACAGTAGAGAAATAGAGGTGTTCCTGGTACTGAGGATGGGGACAAAGGTGATAGGGATGCGTGGTGATGGGAGCCCACAGTCAGGACAACCCTTGAGCTGATGGTAAGAGTGAGGAGCAGTTGGTGTGAGACAGAATCACCATGTCCTGTACTGCCCCCAGCACAAGAAAGACATGGACCTGCTGGAACAAGTCCAGATGAGATCTCCACAGCATCCTCTGAAGGCTGGAGCCTCTCTCCTATGAAGACAGGCTGAGAGAGTTGAGGTTGTTCAGCCTGGAGAAGAGAAGGTTCTGGGGAGACTTTAGGGCCCCTTCCAGTGTCTAAAGGGGCTCCAAGAAAGCTGGAGAGGGACTTTGGACAAGGGCGTGGAGTGACAGGAAAAGGGCAAATGGCCTTAAGATGAAGGAGGGCAGATTTACATTGGGTATTAGCAAGAAATTCTTCCTTGTGAGAGTGGTGAGGCCCTGGCACAGGGTGCCCAGAGAAGCTGTGGCTGCCGCATCCCTGGAAGTGCCCAAGGCCAGGTTGGATGGTGCTTGGAGCAACATCGGATAGTGGAAGGTGTCCTTGACCATGTGGAATGGGATGGACTTTAAGATCCCTTCCAACCCAAACCATTTTGTGATTTTGATTATATCCTCTTGCCTCACCAGAGAGCCTCAGGAGGTGTTCAGGTGAACAAGAGGTAATGCTGTGAGCCGCTGTCACTCCACCTGAATAAAGCACAGGAGTGTCAGTGGTGGCAACTTTTGTGTCTCCCCACAGGTGACCATGGTGACACCGCTGGGGGAGAACTTCTGCAGCAGCTCCACGGTGCCGGGCCCTCCTGCCATGCGCATCAGTGAGCTGTGCCTGGCTGGCGGCGCTGCCCACAGCCGCTTCATGGAGCTGGAGAGGAAGCCTAGCACCAGCCTCGGAGGTCTCAGCTTGGTCGTCTTCTCAGGGAAGGAGGGGAAGGCACATGCCAGCATCCCTTTGCAGGGCAGTGTTGGAGCCACAGGGCTGCTGGTGTTTGTGCTGGTGAGTCCGATGGAATGGACCTGGTGTGGGGTTTGTCTTCAAACACACGGGCAGGGCCTTGAGCAGCTTTGAGGAAACAGATGGAGGAGGGTGCACAACATGGGGAACAATTCTGCCTTGCCTTTCCTGTCCTTTATTCCTGCTTTTCTGTATTAGTTCTGCCTGGGCTGTTCTGTCATACTCCAGCTGAGAAGGTGATAAATCATCCCCTGTGCCTCTGCCAAGCTCTCCATGCAGGAGAGTGGGAGGACCAAAAGTTCTTCCTGCTAGTACCAAGACAAGGGTATTTCAGGAGAAGCGGGGCCCACCGGTGTCGTTGTGTATTTTCTTTTGAATGGTCTGTTCTGTTTCCCCCTTTCCAAAATGTATGGTGTATTCCCAAGTTGTAACCTGGCCTATGATCCCTCCCCTGTCAGCCTTTCATTGTTTCAAGCCTTAGGCCCGTGGGCCCTTTGAAACTGTGATAAGGGAGTGCCCAGAAGCACGAGGGTCTCTTTTCTGCTTTGGATCTTCTCCCGCTCTCATTTCCCCTTCCCTCTCCCTTCCCTCCTTCCCCTCCCCCCTTGCCGGCCCCGGACCTGAAATAAACTGCTCCTGACTTCCCCATCAAGAACGATACTGTGTTTCTCTCACGGCTTGCTGCTGCCTACGAAGGCATAGCCCAGAGACACTGTGGAAGCCCCGGTAAGCTGCTGCAGCCCCCTTCCTTCCACGGACCCACGGGGGATGGTGCCCCAGACTCCTGCCGTCGCTAGCCAGCAGAGAGGTAGGCAGGGGTCACAGCAACACACCAGGGCTGTGGGTTGTTCCCTCGTGTCATAGTCACTGATGCTTACTGAACCCTGCAGGGGTGCTGCCTCCTCCTGGTCCTCACATGGTGCTTTGTCAGCACATTCCTTTATCTTGTTCACCTTAACACATTCACATTCTTACTCATGTTCACCTTAATTTCTGTCTGGGCTGCATGAAGAGGGCTGCATGAAGAGGACTGCATCTCAGAGGGACCTTGATCTTTTTGGAAACGTGTTCACAGCAAGCACCTTCCTTGCAGCTTTACTTGGCCTCAGTCACGAACATTACTTTGTTTCTCGTTTCTGTTCTTGGAGTGCTCCTCGTTGCCAGCTTGTCTGGTCAGGCTCAAAGTTCAGCCTAACACTACCTAGATGTTCATCTCATCTATTTTCCTGGCATTTCCAGATGGGACAAACCTGACCTTCAAGAACATCTCTGCTACTAGTGAAGGCTCCAGCACTATTGCTTTGTACAGCACCAGTGGGATTCCTGCTGGCAGGAAGGCAGTGCCAGAGAACTTGGTGGATGCCTTGGTTTACACGTGTGAGCCTGGTACACCTGGAGGACACTTGGGCTTCCTTGGACCATCCTACACTGTGCCCTGCAATGGTGACAGCTGAGGCTACTTATCTAGGAAAGTTCCTGCTGTGAAGAGGGATCAATAGGTTAATGAAATGCAGGGGCGGGTTTTGTTTAGCTTGGAAAACTCTATCCTGGAGGATAAACTCTTAGGTGTGGGAATCTGGCTGTAATGAGGCAGCAATCTTACTCCTGCAGAAGCCAGTCAGACCAAATAAGTTTGCTCTGGGTCCACATGCTCACGTATTCTCCATCTGGAGGGGTAGGCTGGACCCATCTCTTTGTTGGCTCTGTGAAAGCTGACTTCAGCTCCAGCCAACTCTCCATCGTCCACAGCAGTGCCAAGAACTGGGGCCCAGCATGGGATTTGGAGGTGGGAAGAAAGGTGTGTGACATGTCAGTGAGTTTTGACTCTTCTGGGGACAGGCCCGTGTCCCTGAGCCACTGTGGCAATGCCAGCACAGGACTGCAGTTTGCCCTCTCAGAGCCCTGTCCCGGACTGCGGAACAGCTGTTCCCAGCACGCCTTTGCCACGGATCTCCACCTCTGCTTCCTCACATCCAGTGAGTGGAGCAGGGTGTCCCACCAGGCTGGGGTGGGAGGGCTGGGACAGGGGCTGACCTCAGCTTTCCATGGCATGGGAGAGGGGCTGTTGGGCAGCCTGCTGCTGTGAAAGGGGACACACTGGGGGAGAACTGGTACACACACCCATGTGTGGATGTGGTGCTGCCATCCCAAGAGAACACCTGCACCTACAGGTCCAGCATGGGCTTGTATGGGCTTGGAACAGGCTGCCCAGAGAAGCTGTGGCTGCCCCTGGATCCCTGGAAGTGTTCAAGGCCAGGTTGGACAGGGCTTGGATGAACCTGCTCTAGTGGAAGCTGTCCCTGCCCAAGGCAGGGGGTGGGATGAGATGAGCTTTAAAGTCCCTTCTAAGCCAAACCATTCTGTGATGATTCTATGTTATGAAGGTGTCCACGTGTCCTAGGTTACAGTGCAAGATGTGCCCAAAAGTTTGTATTCTATCACCATCTTCATGAGCTGTTGAGACCAGGTGAGGCGGTGCTCCCTGCCTCCTCCCTGCGGACTATCTTCTGTGAATGGGCCCATCAATGCCTTCCGCATGACCCATGGATAACTCGCTCCTGGACCATCTCCTGTTAATGGGCCCATCAGTGCCTTGCCCGTGACTCACCATCCCATTGTGAGATGTTCCACCCAGAGGGAGGAACCTTATATGCCATGAGGCATATAAGCTGAGATCTCAAACACCATAGCAGCTCTCTTCCACTGGATTCCCAGAGGAGCAGCTTTCTTCTCTACTGGACTCTAAGAGGAAAACTACACCCTGCTATAGGATCACTGCTTCAACAGAACCACATCTGCCACTCCAAGAGGACTGCAGCCACCGTTTAATCAGACTGCTACCAACACCCTGACCAATAGGGTGCCATGTTGTATTTCTGACTCTGTCAGTGGTTTGTTTTGTTTTGTACTATTGCATTTCAGGTTTTTTACCCAATTTTCCTAGTAAAGAACTGTTATTCCTATTCCCATATCTTTGCTGAGAGCCCCTTAATTTCAAAATTCTAATAATTCGGAGGGAGGGGGTTTACATTTTCCATTTCAAGGGAGGCTCCTGCCTTCCTTAGCTGACACTTGTCTTTTCAAACCAAGACACCACGTTTTTCATTTGAGTTGTCTCTGCTCAGGCTGGGCTGAGCCCTGATCAGGATTTCTTTCTGCAGGGTTAGATTTGCAGCAATGGCAGAAACTCCCTGCTCCAGGTCTCTCATGGTGGAGGGAGCACAGTCAGGGAAACTGCCAGCAAACCCTCCCATCTCACCCCATCAGTGGGAACAAATTCCTGTGCCTCAGCCCTGACCTGGAGTCAGCAAGGAAATGTAAAGGGGTGTCTCCAGCCTCTGCAAAGGCCACCCTTGGATCACCTTGGAGCAGCCAAGATTTGGCAAAATGGAGATTCATCTTCCATCCTCCTGAGAGAGGCAAGAGTGGGCCTCTCCCTCCTCTCTCAGCATGAGAGCCTGCTCTGTACTGGCTCTCGGGTTCGATGTGGGACATGCCCCTTCCCCATTGCCCTGGGAGGCTGCCAAAGGAGCCAAGCTGGTGTACAGTGGTAGAAGGCCAGAAGTAAAGACTCACCCAGCAGGAGAGGGCAGAGGAGTGTGGGAGGCAGAGGAGGGTGGGATGAAGTGAAGTCTTTTGGAAGGGGCACACAGCCTCCTGGCTGCTTACTAGCAGTCCTGAACTGCACCCAGAAAAACCACATCTCCTCTTGCCCTAGACTGTTCCATGTGGACCCAGCACCATAGGAAGATGCTGGAAAGTTTGGGAAGGGTCTTGGTGAACTCTTTGGAAGAGGAGTGCTCCTGCAGTGTCTCTGACCTCTACCTGCAAGATTGGTGCCTGGTTCCTGTGCCCAGTTGAAGTGCCCTCCTCCCTGTAATTGCTCATCCACAGCTGCCTTATCAGGACAGTCCCTGCTCCAGCCCACCCTGCAGGCTGGCACTGGAGGGAGGGGACTTTGAGGAACAGTGGTGAGCACTGGGATTTCAGCAAGGGGGCAGGAGAGAACCTGACCTGAGCTGCTCATGAGGCCAAGCTGGAGGGCCTATGAGGAATGGCAGTCTCTGCTGCTCCTTGTGGTGTTTGCCAGACAAACCTAAACCCACTAAGCAAACAGCTCTTTACAGTCCAGAATACTCTGGTTCCCAACCTCTATATTTATTCAAAGTACCCAGACCAAATAGTCACATCTGGAAGCCTTAGGGACTACAGCTTTTGAGGGATGGGAAGAAATGTTTCCTGGGTTTTGGCTCGTTTTGTAAGGAAGAGAAGACTTTGCTGCTATGCTCTGTCTCCCTCACCCAAATGCCTTTTTGACCAGTTGAACAATTTCAGTCAATTCTGACCAGTGGGTAGAGGCACAAAGTGTAGTAAAAAGTATTCCGTTGGGTGGGATAACAACCTCAAGTCCCTTTTTTCACCGAAAGAAAAGTTGAGCATGTGCTCAAGTTACCTGGGATGCAGCTTGGCAGCATGATTTCAGAGCAGTGGGGAGAGAAAGGTGAAGAGCATGGGAGCAGGAGTGCACAAAGGCATGGGAGCAGTGTGATCCCTGACACCAGAGGGTTTCTGACCACCCAAAATGCACTGTTGTTTCTTGGCAGAGCTTAACCTGACATGTGTGGGCTCACTGGTGAAGGTTTGGGGCCAGGTGTCGGCTCAGCAATCAGAGCAGGAGCAGTCCATCAAAACCTGGCTCCAGGGATTCCTGGCCAGCCCCCATCCCTTCTCCATCGATGGGAGAGTTCTGAAAACCAGTCCCGAGTGTGTCACCCCCAAAAATGTGCCATTCATATCACAGAGTGGTGGTAAGTAGGAGGGACTCTGCTTCCAGCACAGTGAGCAGGGCTGGCGCCAGGGTCAGACCACATCTCCATGAGAGGGGACATGTGGGTAAGCCACTGGGCTTCAGTGGGGAGCCCCTTGCTTTTGGAGCTGTTGCTCACAGCCAGGAAGCCCCTAGGCCCAATTGCTGGGAGCAGCTACTGGCACCCAGGCTGGAACTGCCCAGAACTGGGATGTCACAGGGGCTGTAGCAGGGAAAATAAGAATCTCTCCAGAGTGGGAGGCTGGGACAGCCCAACCTGTTGCTGCCCAGAGAAGCTGTGGCTGCCCCATCCTGAAAGTGTTCCAGGCCAGGTTGGGTGGGGCTTGGAGCAACCTGGGATAGTGGAAGGTGTCCCTGCCCATGGCAGGGGGTTGGACTAGATGGCCTTTAAAGGTTCCTTCCAACTCAACCCAATCCAACCCATTCTGTGACTCTGATTCTGTGACCTCCTAGGGGCCCCCTGTGCTGGAAAGGTCCTCAGCTTCCTTCCAGGGCTGTGAAATTGCCCTGTTTGTCATGGGATATCTGCTGCTCTTATTATTGTTGGTTGGCCTGGCTTTTTATTTCATCAAAAGGTGAGAAACCACCCTTGAATCTGCTGTGCATCCCCTACCCTCTCCTTCCCCAGGGCCTCCTCTGTAACTGCTGCACAGGGACCTTCTCCTTCATTCAGGTGAACACATACACTGCCTTCAGACAGTTCAATATGTTGCTCCTCATTTTTGCAGCAAAGTCCCTGTCATGGGGTGATTTGTGTTATATTCCACATTATTCAGCCCCTACTTAGCCAGGATTCCTGTGCTTTTCTGTGCTTTTAAACTGTGCCTAACTTAAGTTATGCTTGAAAGAAGAACTATACTGGACACAAGGCAGACTTGCACTTGACGAGTTCCAGCTGTGTCGAACCAGGTGTTTCCACTGAGGGTCAGAGAGCAGCTGACCCTTGGGGAGGTAACACATAAGAGAGAGGAGAAGAGCCCAGGAGGGACTACTACTGAGAGAACTACTACTGAGGAGGCATGCCAGCAGTTTGAGGAATGCCATCCTGCTATATTCCTGGAAGAAGACCAGCTTGCTGACTTACAGAATCCTGTTGCCAAAAATACCAGGAGCATCAGAGACCCATTGAGTTCCACCGTCTTCGGGTGGCCAGCTCCAATTCCAGCTTCACAGGAGAGAAGGGGAAACCACACCCACAGAAGGACTTTCAAATCTTTCAGGCTCTCTCCCCTCAGCGGGAGGTTTTGTTACTCTTAACCTGTCTGTTTGTTAAATAAATATTTTCACTTTCTCTTCCACCTTCCTCTGAGGGGAATTTTTTTTTCTTCCCGAACCTGATAAGGAGGGGTGGCATCTCCTTTGTAGGAGACGTTCCCCTTGGACGTTTCCCCTAAATTTGGCCAAAACCATCATAGTCCCTTCCTTTTTGCAAAGCCCCTTTGTTTCTGACAGAGCAGACTGCAGGTTCTGCAGAAGGTTGAGATAACACCAGTAAATCCGGGATGACGCTGGGCATGTCAGCAGGTGCAGTGTAAGGGCCATCAGTGGTACTGACAACATGCTCTGGTGGGAGAGTAGAAAGCTGAAGGCATGTGGCACAGAACAGATGATGCTGTGGCCACAGGAAGAGCTCTTCCTTGGAGCAGGGTGGAAATGACAGACACCTTAGGATTGCCTTGGTGGGAAACACCTTCCATATTATAATGTGACACCAATTTAAATAACAACTTGGTGTTCCCTAACATGGTCAGGAGGCAAACAGCAGCTGAACGCTCTGGCTGTATGTCTGTCTGAAATAAATGTTACAGCGGATGGGTTATTTAACCAGCCCAGGGGATTTATTTTTATTAATTTTTACTGTTCTTCTTTCAGCACTGGATAAGGGGCTGAAGTGCAAGACTTAGAAATGAGGGAAGTTCTTAGAATATATTTGGGGAATAGAAACCCAGTGTGTACGTATATATATTTTTTAATTTTTTTTTAATAATTTAAAAAATAGCCTAAGTCAGATTTAGGGAAGCTCTTTCAGAAACCAGGGTGGCTTTAAGTTAATGTACATGTGCCAGGGAATAGCAGCTGTTCCGCTCCTGTTTTTCTCTGAAACATTGACAGAGACATTAGGAAACTATGTCTGCGGAGTGCTGGTCATCCAGCCTCTTCTTTTCAAACCGGAGGTGCAGATTAGCTGCCATGTGCAAAAGAGCAGAGCAACTGATCGTGTGTTTTTCTTCATCTGTTGCTTTTCAGACATGCCCAAAATTACACCAACATCGAAATGAATGACTGTGGGCAGAAGGCAGCAGACTTCTAATGCTCCCGGGCACAGCTGGGTCTGACAGCCCTGGGGCCAGGGATGTGTCTCAGGAGACAGAGGGGGTGTCCAGCTCCCCCACACACTGGGGCTGCTGCACCGACCTGCCAAATGCCAGGCGTACACATACATCTACCTCTGTGCACGTGTCTACAGCTCTGTGTGTGTGGCTGTGTACAAACACCTGAATTGGTTTTTACCCTTCTTAATTTTGACCTCAGACTCCAGGAGACCTCAGAACAGGCTGGGGACTTCTTGTAGGCACAGGTTGTGCCAAGTGTGGTGCCCGTGCATCCTGCTTGGCTGATGCGGAGGAAGGACATGCTCTGCCTCCTCTTGGGATTCACTGCTGGGTGATGAGCCAAGGCCACCCCCACCCCTTAACTCCCAGCAGGCAAGGCTAATCTCTGGTCCTTCTGGATTCCATTGCTCAGTGAGGGCACATCAGCCTCCCCTGTGCCCCTCTGGTCCAGGCAAGGGGTTTCTCAGCATCATGCCCTGCTCTGCTAGAGCAGCTCTGCACCACCAGCAGCCTGCTCTAAGGACAGCCCTTGCTGCTGGTGATCACAACCAGGAGGATGTCCTGCCAAGGAAAATGGGTTAGAGGAGAGCTGAACACCCAGGTAATCAGCTCCTGCCCAGGTGCAACTCATACTGGTATGGTCCTGCCCATATCTTGCCAGACAATGGGCAGCAGCAGTACCAGACACCAGATCTGTGGAGTTTGTGGGGTGGAGGGTGGAATCTGCTGAGTAAAAGATTGTTTCCTACACAGTCTGATCTATCCCTAATGGTGAAGCAGCTGATGCCAGGCTCCAACAACATCCTTCGTGTGTGGGGAATAGGTCTCACCTCATGGTGAAAGATGGGTTTCTGCACCCTGTTGCAGTTCCATGCATGGTGAAACTGGCCCAGACAGATCCAGCTTGCTCACTGGCTGGGTGAGGGGTACAGAAAATGCAGATACTGACCCCACTGGTTCTGGTGTAGACTGATTTTTACTGGTCAAGGTTCTGTGGAGGGGAGGGTAGGATTGATCATCATGGCATTGACCCTCACGAGAAGGAAGCCTCAGATTTCCTTGGAGTCCCACCTCCCTGCTGTGTCCATCTTAGCTGCATCTTCTCCTTGCAGGCAATTGCCTTCTGCTGAGGTCCATGGGCACCAGCCAGGACGAGCAGCACAGGAGGAAGAAGGCCTCAGTCTTCCACTGTCCAGCCTCTTGTGCCAGGCAGCCCCTTCCAGTCAGCAGGGCTGGGAACATGAGGCACCAGGGACCTTCTCTGCTGGGTGCTGCATGTAATCCTTGGGCAGCCTCTGAGAGATGGTTCTTCCTCCCAGCTCCATCCTGCCATTAGCACAGCACTGCTGGAGCACAGAGGCCTTGCGGAAGCTCAGATCAGCTCCATCTTGAACTGGCTGAAGTTGGGCATGGTGGGCGAGGGCTCGGCCATGCTGCTGAAGGGGCCGCAGGGCTGGGTGGCCGGCACAGTGCCGTGGCTCACGGTGGAGCTGAGCTGCTGCAGTGTCATCAGCACCTCCTGCTGCAGCCGCTGCTGGTGCTCCTGGTGGCGTTCCAGGTGGCACTGCCGCTCCAGCACCGCGTGCAGGGCCTGGCTCAGCTTCTGCACCTCCATCTGTACAGCGTCCAGCTTCTCAGCGATGGCGGGGCAGCTGGGAGCAGTGGGGGGCACTGGTCCGCCCCAAGCAAGGTTGTGATTTCCTGGACCCACAGGGTTTGGCAGGGAAGTCTGAGTGCTGGCATCTTTGACCTGGAATAGTGGGAGGCAGGAGAGAAGGGAATGTGAAACACTATCAGCTGCCCATCCAATGGCGTTTAACAAGAGATTTATTCTGCACTTAGCTATAAGGCTCAGAGAAAAGCTCTCAGAGAAAGCCATCACCTTGTTGCAGACCTCTAGACCTCACCATGAACTGCGCTTCAGCCCCACCCAGCCCCCAAGCCGCTGCTGCGTCAGAGCTCCTGGTGCACCATGTTCTGTTAGCATGTGCTGACCCATCCTGGGCGAGTGCTGCTAAACAGCAGTGGGGCTGCCTGTGCTGATGCCTGGCTTGTGTTTGCTCTCTGCAGGGACAGAAAAAACATCTCCTGGATTTTCCTTTCCAGCCTTGGGTGGCTGGAAGAACCTCCTGAGCTGGTACTGACACCAAGCCTTAAAAAGAGGTTTGTGAGCAGCCAGTTGGGAGGCCAAGCCAGGCAGAACCTGGCATCTCCATGGCCAGCAGCGAGTGCTGGCTGGAGGCAAGTGAGCACATGGTCTCACCCCCACCCAGAGGGGCTTCCCAGATACAGTCACCAAGTGCCAGGGTTAGCATTGCTGGGGAGTGCAGCTAGCAGAGGTTGGAGGGCACTTTGGGAGCCTTTCACCCCCCAGAAGCCTGCCCCACCACATGGTGTAGATGCAGCAGGGTGCTGTGCAGGGCAGGCCAGATGGTAGCACCACAGCAGCTCCTGGCCAGAGCACATGGACTCTCCCATCCTGCCATCCTACCTTTTTCTGCAGGAGGATTGCCCTGTCCAGAGTCTTCTTTCTCACCATCAGGGCTGAGTTCTGGGTTTGGGGTGTCCCCAGCTGCCCTCGGCTGGGCAGTGGCTGGGAGGGGCTGGCCAGGCCTCCTAGCGCAGACCCCAGAGCCAAGGGTGTACCTGTGGAGCTGTCATCACCTGCAAGAATACAGAGAGAAACACTTCAAAAGGATGCCCTTGGGGGGGGTCTCCGGTGGGGAATGAGGCCCTTTCCCGAGCCCAGCAGTGGCAGGGAGGGGCCATAATGAACCCCAGTGGGGCCAGGCCTTACCATGTCCAAGGGCCAGCCCCACAGGCCGGGTGTCTCCAAGCTGCCCACCGTCCTTGCAGTGCGAGGCCACACCGACAACCTGGATGCCCTCCTTGGTGTCCTGGTTGCCAGCAGAGCAGGGCACCCGGCTGCCTGTAGGATTCCCGGTGGGCCCTGCAGGGTGCTGGGTGCCCAGCGGCCCAGGGGGCTCAGCCTCCTGCCCCTGCAGCGGGGGCCAGGACTGCTCCCCATCCCAGCCAGCTGCCGCTGACCCTGGCTCCACACTCTTCCTCTTGAGGAAGAGGTACACAGCCTGCGGCGTCACCCGGATATCATCCAGCTCCAGCACCTTCTTGATCTTGCGGAAGCTCAGCCCAGCCCTGCGCAGCTCCACAATCCTCCTCTTGGCATGGTCATCCAGCCGGCCCATTGCTGCCGGGATCCCTCCTGTGCCCAGCAGCTACATCCCTGGAGTGCAGCCGTGGTGGGGATGCTGGCACCCCCGCAGGCAGCTCTATGCCCCGTGATGGTGCTCAGGCTCAGCTAGTGCCTTGCTGCTAGGCTGCTGGCCCTTGCCCTGCGTCCATGTGGTGCCATCCCCAGCAGTGATACAGTTCCCAGATGGAAAGGGTGAGGGAGGTGGCTCTACCCACCAGAGTGAATAATGGACAGCCCCAAGCCTGTCCCTCGTTCACGCGGACTCCCTTCAGAGAAAGGGGTCCAGCTGGGTCCCCCAGTCTGCCAAGGGCACAGAGGATGGTGACGGGCTTGGCTCTGCCCAGTGTCCCAAACTGGACATCAATCCCACCCTGCCAGCAGCACAGTGAGGAATCAAAAACGGTCAGGATCCCAAGCAGCAGCTCAGTGTCGCAGGAAGCGTGGTGTGAGTCCTGACAAGTGATGGTTCATCACACAGGGCTGGCAGGACCCCACTGTGTTTCTGTGGTGGCCCAGAAGGTCACGGCGAGCAGAACCGTAGAAACTCCATATGGGAACTGCTGGTGCTGCAGAGCCTGCCCTTGGGTCTGGAGATAACACCGTCCTGTACCTTTGGGAGAAGGAAATGCAACCACTGATACACTGATATACATTGTAAAGAAGGCACAACTATAAATAATAATGGCTGCAGTTCCTGTGCTTCCCCTCTCACACCAGGCATGCGCCTGTACCACACAGGGATATACCTATATATATCTATGCATGCACATGTGTGTGTCTACACAACTATGGAGGAGGGTTTTTCCCACTTTCTACCAAATTCCTTAATCTGCAGGCATTTCTTGGACACTCAGTGCTGCAGCTGCTCCCTAAAGGACATACCTTTGGGTTTCACTTCACTAAAATAAATGTCTTCCAAGAACTCCCAGAAGGAAAATACTTTTCCAATTAGAGACCACCTCAAGTGGCTGCTGCCAAGCAGATGTGATATAAGAACCTTTTCCAAACCACACTTCCCAAGGCACATGTGGATCTTAAAAAATACAATAATGTGTTATGTTGGCCAAGGAGGCACAGAGACAATTGGACATCAGCCTCAGGGAGAAATGGAGTCA
Source organism: Dryoscopus gambensis (assembly GCA_013389985.1). Classification (NCBI taxonomy): domain Eukaryota; kingdom Metazoa; phylum Chordata; class Aves; order Passeriformes; family Malaconotidae; genus Dryoscopus; species Dryoscopus gambensis. The sequence continues at coordinate 104,543 of WEIT01022857.1, read as the reverse complement.
CTTAATTTGACAGAGGAGTTTGCCCCTCTGCCTCTTACTTGTTCCATGGCAAAAGAAAGAGACATTAGCTCCAGAGATGTAGGCTGTACTTTGATCCAGCTCTGTTTATGTCTAAAGGCCACTCCATGCCCTGGTGTGTGCATTAGGGACCTTGTAGATAAGAGCTGGGGGAGTGGATATTGGAAAACAGACATCCTTGGATGCAGACACTACAATTGCAGAGCAAGAGTATAAGGTCAGAAATTCTCAACCTTCCCCATGTCAAAGGAAGATGCTCCAAGGAGACCACCACCTTGAAGCTGCAGTTATGAGGAGCTTGAGCTGTGGCAATATACTCCGCCCTTCTCCCAGAGTGTCTCCAGACACGGCCAGAGGACACTGGAGTATCTGAGCAGTTGGTGACAGAAACATATCATTTACATAAATGCCAGGAAAGCCAACAGCCACAGCTGCAACCTTCACCCAGCCTCCACAGGGAAGATGAGGAGCACCAACTCCACACTGTATCTCCTCCAGCTCCCTCTCCACTGAAGATGCTGCTCTCTGTGTACCATCCCCAGGTCCCAAATCCCTCCTTCATCACATGCTCATCCCCTTCAGCCCTTCCCCAGCTGTCCTCTGAAGTCCCACCACCCTGCCCTGCTTTCCTGGGCTTGGGAAAAGTTAATGGGAGGCACAGACCATTCCTGCCCTGCTAACCCCAGATAAGCTCAGCATTCCCAATTCACAGCGTTCCCTCAGAATCCCCCATTTGTTGGAGGGGCAGCAGGATGAGGAGTTTGGCCAGGATGNTAAGAACCTTTTCCAAACCACACTTCCCAAGGCACATGTGGATCTTAAAAAATACAATAATGTGTTATGTTGGCCAAGGAGGCACAGAGACAATTGGACATCAGCCTCAGGGAGAAATGGAGTCACTTAATTTGACAGAGGAGTTTGCCCCTCTGCCTCTTACTTGTTCCATGGCAAAAGAAAGAGACATTAGCTCCAGAGATGTAGGCTGTACTTTGATCCAGCTCTGTTTATGTCTAAAGGCCACTCCATGCCCTGGTGTGTGCATTAGGGACCTTGTAGATAAGAGCTGGGGGAGTGGATATTGGAAAACAGACATCCTTGGATGCAGACACTACAATTGCAGAGCAAGAGTATAAGGTCAGAAATTCTCAACCTTCCCCATGTCAAAGGAAGATGCTCCAAGGAGACCACCACCTTGAAGCTGCAGTTATGAGGAGCTTGAGCTGTGGCAATATACTCCGCCCTTCTCCCAGAGTGTCTCCAGACACGGCCAGAGGACAGGAGTATCTGAGCAGTTGGTGACAGAAACATATCATTTACATAAATGCCAGGAAAGCCAACAGCCACAGCTGCAGCCTTCACCCAGCCTCCACGGGGAAGATGAGGAGAGCACCTTGGAGAAGCACCAACTCCACACTGTATCTCCTCCAGCTCCCTCTCCACTGAAGATGCTGCTCTCTGTGTACCATCCCCAGGTCCCAAATCCCTCCTTCATCACATGCTCATCCCCTTCAGCCCTTCCCCAGCTGTCCTCTGAAGTCCCACCACCCTGCCCTGCTTTCCTGGGCTTGGGAAAAGTTAACGGGACGCACAGACCATTCCTGCCCTGCTAACCCCAGATAAGCTCAGCATTCCCAATTCACAGCGTTCCCTCAGAATCCCCCATTTGTTGGAGGGGCAGCAGGATGAGGAGTTTGGCCAGGATGGCTTCAGGGCAGCAGGGCATGGCTGCAGACAGCAGCTCCACAGAGATACCATCAATGCTCAAGGTTTCACCCAGGCTCCTTATCCTTCAAGAACAGCACATGCCTCTACAGCAGGGCTTTTAAAAAAATACCTATTTACTGATCAGAGGTAGACCAAGACCTGGAAAGCCATTTCAGAGAAGACACTGAGAACCAGGTTGGGGGTTAGAATCCAGCAGGTAAGCAGGAGATGCAGGAGACAAGTGCAGGCAGAAGTGCAGGTCAAAATCCAGCTCCAACCCTGCTCACTTAAACCTTGAGGGAGGACAAAGTGCACAACAGCTACTCTACCCCTCTCAAATGGGGGAAAAGGGTTACCAGGGAAAGCAACATGAGTGTATTCCATAAAATACAGTATTCCAGCAATTTCCGCCACAATTACAGAATCACAGAAATCAACTAAGTTGGAAAAGAACTCTGAGATCATCAAGTGCAACCTTTGACTGATCACCACCTTGTCAATTAGACCATGGCACTAAGTGCCACATCCAGTCTTTTCTTGAACACCTCCAGGGATGGTGAATCCATCACCTCCCTGGGCAGCCCATTCCAATGCCTGACAACCCTTCCTGCGAAGAAATGATGTCTAACCTGACTCCTTGCCTGGCTCAGCCTGAGGCTATGTCCTTGTCCCGTCACTAGCTCACTGGAAGAAGCCTTTCAGGTAGTTGTAGAGAGTGATAAGGTTACCCCTGAGCCTCCTTTTCTCCAGGCTAAGCAAACTCAGCTCCCTCAGCCATTCCTCATGAGATTTATCCTCTAGACCCTTCCCCAGTTTCATTGCCCTTCTCTGGACTCGCTCCAGCACCTCACTGTTTCTCCTGATTTGAGGAATCCAGAAAAATTTGGGTGGAAAGGGACCTTAAAGCCCATCCAGTCCCACCCCCTGCCATGGGCAGGGACACCTCCCACTATCCCAGGTTGCTCCAAGCCCCGTCCAGCCTGGCCTTGGACACTTCCAGGGATTCAGGGGCAGCCACAGCTGCTCTGGGCAATCTGTGCCAGGGCCTCCCCACACTCACAGGGAAGAATTTCTTCCTAATATCTCATCTAAACCTACTCTCTGACATTTTGAAGCCATTCCCCCTTGTCCTATCTCTAGATGCCCTTGTAAAAAGTATCTCGTCATCTTCCTTGTAAGCTTCCTTCAAGTACTGGAAGGCCAAGTCATAAGATCCCACAGTCAGCCTTTGCAACGGCCTGGCTCCATCTCTACTTATATTTATCCAGGTCTTGCTGCAAACTGCAGTTTTCCTGTACTAAATGTGCTCTCCATTTCCACACTGAGTCTACCACCCTCTCTTCTTTCTCCCTCTCCAGAGGGTATAGGAGCTGTAAAAGGAGCTGTAACCTGTGCTATGCACACAGCTTATCAACTTACACATTCACAAACAGAGATGAGACCTTTACACTCACCTGGCCTTCAAGGTGTTTGTTACTCTCCAATAATTTTTGCACAAGGAAAAACAAAAATCAATTCAATGAGAGGGAAAGATTCAGGGATTTTCCTAGACCTGTGAGTGATGGAGCTCCTTTCACTTTCTTAGTGCCAGGCTGGGAGTGACATGGTTTCTCTAAAGGTTTCTTACACCACTCAGGAAAAGTTAAATTCAGTGGTGGTTTTGCAGAAGGATAGGGAAAGGGAGCACATCTGTGGAAGACAATTCATAGCAATTGTGTGAGCTTACCCTCTGCCTCTAACACTTTCCATTTCTATGGATATCAGGAACACAGAGAGGTTTCGTGTCCTCCAGAAAGTCCCTGAAACAGGTCTCATCTGGACTGATTCAGCCTTTGCTATTTCTAAAATAGAGCAGCACCACAAAGTTGGCTTGGCTTGGCATTTCCATACGAAGACCAGATGCTGTGAGCTGAGTGTGGGCAATAAAAGTCCCCTGTTCCGAAATCCTGCTTGTCTCCACCTCCCCAGCTGTCACACTGTGTTCCAGCCACAGCTGCACGTCCTTTGCAAACCCAGATTCTGCAGCCACACATTATTCCCCTGCAAGCTGCAATGGCTCCTCATGGTCTAAAAGTGTCCTCCCCCCACACACTCCTTGTGTTTTGCAGTGGGGTGGGTACGCCAGGGGCAAGATGCAGTGACTGGAATACTCAGCTTACAGTTCCAGTCAGAGAGGGCTGTCATGCAGCATCACAGGCTACAAGTTTTGCCCTTTGGTAGGCTCAAGGGTTTGCTGTGCTGCACTGAGTGCAAAATACTCCTGCCCTAAGAAGATCCATGTAAGATCATGATGAACAAAGTTGGATGTGGCTATGTCTCTTTCCTTTCAACTCTCTTTGTACAGTGCAAGGCCAGTGTAGCAGGGCATGGGAAACAGTTTACTGTTTCTAAGACCTTACACAGCCAGCTGGACATACACATTTGTGTGAGCAGATGCATGCCTTGTTACACCACCACGCCTGCAACAGGAATTTTGCTCCAGTCTGACAATTTAGGTGTCTGTTCAAATTTCAGGTTAGCCAGCCTTTCTTCAGCTGCTGCTGAATGCTTGCAGTGCCTGAAGTCCTTATGTACTTAGTTGTAGCTGGGAAAGCTCCTTTACCCAGGTATTGCTGCTAGTAATGCTCTATTCCATGACTCTGCATGCAGCTATATCCACAGAAACACAGCCCAGAGCCTGGAGCAGCCTTCTCATCACTGAGATTGTTTCCTTAGTTCCCATACTCTCTGGCCCAGATGATATTACATACAAAAATGAAGCAGCCTCAAGAGAGAAAGAGAAAGAAGGCAGCATGTCCCAGACTTCCTTTCAGAGAAGAGTGGATTTAAGGTCTAAAAAAGAGAAAGAGCATGAATCCAAATTTCCTGCAACTCACGTGATGTAACCACTAGCCTTAGGCCAAGCAGGCTTTTCCTCTGCACAACTTGTTCCTGTGCTCCTGCAAGCCCCTGCTCCAGGAGGTGAACCTGAGAAGGAGGAACTCCCCAGTATCCATCCTGCAAGTCCTCAGGGTAGAGCTCCCCCACCTGCCTGCACGTGCATCCACCCCCAGCCACTGCCACCTGTCTCTCCCGCAGTTCTTCTGAAGCCCTGATTACCTGTCTCTGAATGCCAAATTCCCCAAGAGTAAGACATTAGTTGTGTGACCATGGAGTTGGCTCATGTCTGGGAAGATTGACTTCTCCCTTTCGTCTCACAGCTGCTCTTGGACACAGGCAGCTTGTACCTTGGGAGGTACAAGCAAAGCTGCTTTCAGAATTCATGCAGGGGTAAAGCAAAGAAGAGTTAATCCTTCAACAGACATGGCACAGGCAATGGTGCTACCCTGGGGTTGTGTTTTCTCAATGGCTGTTTTAGCTGCACCACAGCACACCCATGGCCAGCCTGGCCCACGAGATGGAACAGCCTTGGAGAGATGGAGGCATTTACGTACGCATGGGCTTAACCAGAGCAACAAGCTCCCATCCACCACTTCAGGAACAGCACAGCCATGGGGCAGCAGGTACAGAGGTGGAGCAACAGGTTTCACCAGAGAGACAAACTGCTGATGCTGGGAACAGATGTGATTGAAGGAGAGGAAGGAGAGAGAGAAGGAAAAGCTGTGACCCACAGGGAGCATGAAGGTACAGAGCAAGAAGATACAGCTCATTTTTTCTGGTTTCAGCAACTGAAAACAGACACTTTATGTTGTTAACATCCCAAAGCATGTTGAGCTCAAGGGTTTGCTGTGCTGCACTGAGTGCAAAATACTCCTGCCCTAAGAAGATCCATGTAAGATCATGATGAACAAAGTTGGATGTGGCTATGTCTCTTTCCTTTCAACTCTCTTTGTACAGTGCAAGGCCAGTGTAGCAGAGCATGGGAAACAGTTTACCTCGTTCACAATCGGTTCAGTGTTGCCAAAAGGGGATTGATGCTCATGGACCTTGTAAGGAGACACAAGCCAAATCTGTCAGATCTGGGCCTTGTGACTAGCAACAGCTCAACAAGGTTCTCTTGCCCACACTTTCCCTTGTGTCTGATTTTCAGACCTCCTTCTCAGACCCCCAGCACACCCTGGGAAGCTGGAGCAGCTGCAAGCAGCTGGGGAGGGACACTTATCCATCTTGTTTGGTTTTGTTGCTTTCCCACAGTGTTCTGAATAGCTGCTGCAAAAGCTGGCAAGACAAGTCCTTTATCACTCTGCATCAGCTTGGAGGGGAAAAAATTATTAAAAACATCCCCCGGCAGCACAGGGAAGACAGTGCTGGTTTACATGGGATTCAGATATGGATTCAGACAGCAAGAAGTGTATCAAATAGAGCAAAGGTATTGTGGAAGGAGTGAGTCTGCCAGGAATGCCTAAATGCTCACCCTGCGGAAAACTGTGCTCTGAACACAGCTATGTGTCCATGGGCAGGACAATCCTCCACTGGGCTTCCTGCCCTCCGAGTCCTGTTCCACAGCCTGCATGGCACAGCTTGGAAGGGATATGGATGGTTCTTGGCTATTCATACAGAGAACAGTTAGACTGCTGTAGGGACAGACTGGACTGGGAAGTCTTAACTTCGCGGAGACAGGTAATCAGAGAGGGCTCACAGAATCATAGAATATCCCAAGTTGGAAGGGACCCACAAGGATTATCGAGTCCAAATCCTGGCCCTGTACAGGACAGCCCCAAGAATGGCAATGAGCTGGCCAAGGTGGTTCAATGGAACTTAGCTTGGAAGAAGATGAACAGAATTAGGTGTCCAATACTGAAATGTTGCCAAAGCAGGAAGATCTGTGCCAGGGAAAAACAGACATTTCTCCTAGGCTGCAATTTTACTCAGTGCCACTGTTCTGTGGGATTTGCCAAGCCTTATGGAAGCAATAACATTATCTAACAGCACTGACTGTAGTGAGGCTGCATCCCACCTTATACAGCCCTGACTTTCTTTGCAAAATTGGTGAAGGAGCAGCTGTTATAGGTTTTATTAAAAGGTGATGGGTAAGATGAATTTAGATGGTGCTGCTGCTACCTGAGCCATGGTGGCTCTCCTCTGAAGGGCTAACCTCAGAAGAAGATTTTAATAAAGTTGTACTTCAGACATCAGAATGGCAGAGAGAAAGGGTTGGGTGTCTGGCCCAGGATTTGAAGTGAGCTATTCAGAGCCCACAGCTTGGTTTGTTCTGTCACCTGCTCTGACAACTGCTTCATTCATTTAGGCTGTGCTTTCAGAGCAGTTGAGGAGCTACCCCTGCCTGGCCACACTTTAAAAATCAGATCCTCACATGGAAAATAAAAAAAAACATGGTTCTACTTTAAGATTTGCAGAATGTGAACACTGGACAAAGTTGGATCTCCAGAACAGTTTGGGGAGTTGCAAAAAAAATTGTAAGTATGATGATACACATAGTTTGCTCTTGCCTCAGACAATTCCACTACAGCCTGGAGGTCACTGGGGAATAGGGTATAAAGATATGGTGGGAAGATAAAGAGGAGTGTGTTGGGATGTTTAGGGGCACAGGGTAACAACACTGTATTAGTGTTGTTAGTACTGTTACCTCATGTTTGAGGGGAGAAAAGGAACAGCATCAGGAATACTGGAAAATCCTCCCTAATGATGAAAGGGTCCCAGGCCACACACCACAGAGCAGAGACACTGTATAAAATCACACTGTTTGACAGCCTTGAACAAAAAGGCTTTGCACTGGATCGACTCTTTCACAGCCCAAAACCCAGAGGTCTGGTAAAGGTCAGGTTTGTATTAAGAAATGATTTGGAGCATCCAAACATGATATTAAGAACTGTGGAGCCACAGCTTGAAGGAACAATTCACTTTCACAGAGCACCTGGGAAGGCCTGTGGGAGAGGAACAGCCTGGAGTTCACATCCTGACTCCAAAATATATCTCTGCCCTCAGACTGAACAAATTCATCAAGGCAAACTTTAGTATTTAGACAAGAACAATAAATGCCAAGTATCTCACTGCCCTGCCTTTACCTGTGCCTCTCTGTAAAGCATTACGCACTTTGAGTCACTGCTCTCCACAGATACAGAAAGCAGAGAGAGCTGCATCGGCTACACCACAAGCACACCTTGAATTTCTAGTCTTTCACATACCTGAAGAGGAAACAAAAAAATCAGTGCAAAGTGTAACATGGTATTTATTCCTTGTGGTGAAACCAGGACATTTGACTAAGTTTAGCATTGAGCAGGTATATTCCTTCAGCATTCAGGGCATAAGAGTGTTGCAAGAAAACAGAGGGAAAAGGGAATCAAGGCACAGTTTTTAAGCTAAAAGCCCTGAAATACACAAATGTATGCACTGACACATGCAGGGGCAGACAGTCCTGAAGTCCTAAACCTGTTCATGGCCTAGCAACCAGTGTGCACTGCAAGAATAGCCTTAGACCTCCAGAGAGGGCCAGATGTTCAGAAACTATGGCAGATGACTTAATAGACCCGTAACTATTTCAGCTAAATTGCTAAAATCACATCCTTGTGCAGATTAGAGAGGAACTCCCAAAATCTCCTATTTTTGTTGTTCCAAATCTATATAGCTACTCAACAATGCAGCCATTGGAAACTCTCTCAACTCCCTGCAGTGACAACTACAGCTGTTTCTACACATTTGGATGAAAAGTTTCCAAGTCCTTGGAAGACAAATCCCCCACCCTGCAATTCCTCTAAGGAAGCCACACAGACTGTACCCTCTGGAGCCAGACACACGTCTACCCCTACTCTCATAGCGGTGCAGGAGTGACAGACTGAACAGGGAGGCAGACCAAAGATCTTCCAGCACAGGGAAAACATCAGCATCCAGAAGCTGTGGGCTGAGCCAGTGCTGCAGTGCAATCCCCACAAATGCTAAGCAATGTCTGGTACAGGGTGCTCCTGATAAAGGAATGCCAGTGTTGCAGTGGGCAGAATGACCCACGGATCACCTGGATCTCCGGCGGCTCAAGGAGAACTCTCTGTAGTCGCCACCACAAACCCAAAGCCAATGAATAGGAAGGACAAATGAAGCGCCAGTTGCACGTCGGTGCCATCACAGTGGACAAGCGCCCTCAGCCTCAGGCAGCGTTTAGAGACAACGAACCCCAACCCCACTGGCACCGGAGCAGCGCAGTTCACCGGCGGAGGTGGCCGTAAATAGCCTGTCCTCAGCAGCAGCCTGGGAGTGCAGGAGGGAAGCGACAGAAAAGCACAGAAGAGCCAAAAAAGAGCTGGAAAATTGTTGGGCAGGTGTCTGAGCTCAAGAAGCGGCTGGAGGACAGCATTTCAGATCGGGCATGCCACCTCCAGCTCCGACACCGAACCTCAGCGCCGCCCCAGCCTCCGCACGGCCGCGGGCCCCGGAGCCCTGTCCTGCTGCACCCTCCCTGTGCTCGCACCACTGCCAGGAGCTCCTCTCATCCTTCCCCACGCCACTCTCAGCACCCAAACCAGACCAATGCACAGAAGCAAATGGGCAGAGCACCCACGTACAGGGACTCCCGACGGCTGCCGGGGTCCTCTCAGGCGACGGCACCAACTCGCTGCCGCGTTCTCCGGTGGCCGGGATCAGCCAGGTGCCAGCATAACCCGGCTCTCCCGCAGCCAACTTTCCGGGAGGCGTCTGTTTGAAAAGCTCCTGCCGTCTTTGTTTGGCTGGGGCAGAGCCAGCAAGGGCTGCCGGGAAGGTCACCCAGGAGGAGACCGATGTACAGGGAGGGCGGAGCCCTTCTCGTAACCCTTTCGGGGCAGCCGCGCTCCGGGGCCTTGAGGAGCAGCGTCACCTCAGGGCACAGACCCGTCCGTCCCGTCCCAGAGCACAGGCCCGGCGCGGCTGGTCACACCCGTGCCAGAGCATGGAGAAGCCCCACAGGAGGCAGCGCTGCCGTCCCTAGAGGTCCCATCCAACCCTGGAAGCACCAGCTCCATCCCTGCGGGGGGGGTGGGGGGTGCGCTGTGCCAGCGGGGTCGCTGGCATGGGGCAGAGGCCACACATTCGCTCTGAAACTGAAGCAGACACGTGCTTTGAGTTGTTATCACCTCGGCTAGTGCCTCCAAATGAGATGTTAAAATGTCTCTGCTCCTTCAGGCTTGGCTTAAGGCTCAGTCCTGCCAACTGCTGGCAGCCCCTGGGAGGGGAATCAGAGGCCCCCACGGTCGTGGGGCTGGCCCTGCGGCTCACAGCTCTGCAGGAACCTGCTTCAGGTAACAGCTGGCAGGAAGCCTTTTTCACAGTACTATTATTTTTCTGATGGTCCAGTGACCTTACCTGCCCACCCCTGGAGAGATGAGAGCTGTTATAAGGGTGTGCAGGACTTTGGGATCAGTTAGCCTTTATGGTTTTCCCATAACTGAGAGAGAAAAAAATGTTAAACACTGTCGGTGCAGCCAGGTGGGGCTTGGGCTCTGCTCCCAGGGAACAAGGGACAGGGTAAGGGGAAATGGCTTCAAGTTGCACCAGGGGTGGTTTGGTTTGGATACTGGGGAAATACTCGTTGCAGAATGGATGGTCAGGCATTAGAAGAGGCTACCCAGGGCAGTGGTAGAATCACCATCTCTAACTGTTCAAAAAAATAGGTAGATGTGGCACCTGGAGACGTAGTTTAGTGGTGGCCTTGGCTGTGGGAATGGCACTGGAATTAGATTCAATGATCTTAGAGGGCTTCTCCAACCTAAATGATTCCATGATTCTAAGGTCATCATGACAGTCTACTAATAGTCCTTATTAGACGTAATGCAGTTTCTCACTGAACCCATGTGAACTTTTAGTAGAGTACAAAATCACCTGTCAGGGGAATCTTCCCCTTAACAAGATGTTGTGTGAAGAACAACTTCCTTTTTGCTTTCTTTGGGGTTTTGTTTGTTTTCTTTGTTTGTTTTCTGAATGTGTTCCATGGCAGTTTTATGTAATACCCCTTGGTTTTGCAGCAGAGCAGAAAATAATCCAGTTTTTCTTCTTGTCACACATGAATTTACAGACACCTGCCCTGGTCTTGCTCATGTCCTGTGATGGAAGTAGACAGGATATATTCTTGCACTGTATTCTAGAGGTGAAGCTTCCATCGTTAGGAATTTAACAGATATGCCTGTGGCCATACACTTCAGCTGATCAGCACACCTGCTTCTCAGAAAGATCTGTCACTTTTAAGGCCCTGCATTAGGGATGGAATCAAAATACACTTCTGACTTTGGTCCTCTGAAGTCAAAACTCAGGCAGCCACTCTGGTCAGAAGGTCAAATCAGTGCCTGCAGTGGCAAATTTCCTTTTAAGTTTACAGCAAACAAATTTGGCAGGGAGAGTGAGAGAGGATATCCTTCCCACGTGACATGAAATGCCACTGTATGGTGCTCCATCTTTCATTCTCCTCTTCCCAATTTTCTTGCAGTTGAGAGGGCAAGTTCCCTCTCACTAGTGCCGTCCCTACATCCACCACCACCTCAAAACAGAGGATGCGAGCTGTGAATCTGCAACCTGCACCTGAGGAAGGGTGGGCCCAGAACCCACGTATGGAGGCTGCAGCCTGGTCGGTTGACAAGCTCTTAAAATCCAGAGTAGCTCCAGCTGCTACTGCCATTACTATTATTATGCAGGAGAGGGTTTGTAGGAACTTTTATTTCACCAGTTAGTGTAGTTGCATAAACTAGACAAGCAAACCCAGTACAAATAGGACTCATTGCTCACTGCACTGGTCAGACGTGCCCGATGAACTAGGCCGAGGCAGCGCGGACGAAGAGCATTTAGTGCTCTAGCACACAGAGCGGGCCCGGCCAGCCGCTGCGCTCCGCTCCCCAGGGCCCTGAGGGGCCGTACTGCCAGCGCCGCGCGGCCGCCA
>WEIT01022857.1:47962-82842 GCA_013389985.1 Dryoscopus gambensis | reverse complement strand
CGAGGGCGTGTGGCAGCGCTGCTTCCTGGAAGGCCCGCCCGGCCTTGTCCTTTGCGTCTTGCTGGAGGCCCTCGGCTCCACAGGGTCAGTCTGGTTCCCGGGTCAGGCGGGCGGGGGCCCGCGGCGCTGGCTGGCTGGGGTTCCCAGGGCTGGTCTCGGCGCGCAGGCGGGATGTCTGGGGGAGCCTTTGAGCTGGGCTGAAGTGCGCAGGGGCGCGGAGATGTGGGTGAGCTCCGGCAGCCCTTGCGCTGCCCTGAGTGCCTTCAGACCCCACACGATCCTGTGCGTCCCGCAGAGTCACGGAGCTCTTTCAGTCCTAGTTTTTGAAGGTCCTGAATGTTTGGAGCCGAGGAAACTGCAAATACAAAGATTAAAATCGTTTTAAGTTGATTTTTTTTTTTAAATCTAGTGTAACAGAGCAGCGGCGTTTCAGTGGTGATACCACAACAGAAAAGCAATAGCACGCACATCTTATTTTTGCCATTTAAAAGAGGCAGGAACTTAACAGTTATTTTCTTCCAGCCCTGGCCTCGACCCGAGGGAGGTCGTTGGGGTCCTGGAGCAGTTCCTGCAGGAGGGCCGGGTGTCAGCATTACTGTGGGAGGTCTGTCAGCAGCAAGCACAGGCAGGCTGCCCGGAGCTGCAGGACACCCTGCTCAACAAGATCGTGTGTTTGCCTGAGCATGTGAGCAATAAACTCCAGGGGAAAAACCCACCAGTGTTCTTCCCACAGACCTACTTCCCTCTCCTGGGTGGTGCAGTTCTACAGGTGCTGCAGAAGATCTCCAACTCTCTGCGGGGTAAGGGTGCAGGTTGACTGTACTGTAGGGTTTCCTTTTCTGAAGAAGTGTTTTGTGCGTGCACCCCATGTCTGCTGTTTGAAATACAGATGATGAGTGTTGCAGAGCCTCACGTTCCTCCTTCAGGCTATCCTAAAAGCATTAAGTCCCAGGAATGGGGAAGATAGCTGAGGCCTTTTAGAATCCAGTGAAAGCAGCATTCCTCCAAGCAATTAAACAGCATCATCTGTTGTGGTCGCTTGGTGTGTGCTGAAGGAATTGTTTGGGACATTTGAATGGTACTGAATGAACCAGTGGCATGGCTACCATCGTGTTAAAATGGGATTGAGCTGCTTTAGCCTTCTGCCTATCACTGTAAATACTGAATGTTGGCTTGTACTTGAAGGCAGGTAGTGGAGAGGGGCGGAGATGATGCTTGAAGAGAAAAAGTTAATCTGTGTTTTCGGGATACAGCAGTTGAGGAGGTCTCTGCACCTCCTCCTGAAGGTTGGTTGGAGGATGCTGGTGACACACTTGTTAAAGCTCATGTCTGTTTTATCCCAGATGGCTTGGACTGCTCCATCTCTTTTGTTTCTCATGTCCTGGGGAAGGTGTGTGTTCACGGAAGGCAAAGTGAGTGTTTTTACTGTGCTCTTGGGGACAGGGAAGGTGTTTTAGTGTATTAGAATGGGAAGGTGACCGCGATGATGATCAACGGAAGGAGTGGGAGACCAACGAGTTAATTTGGAGCTGTTCTGAGTTGGGCTGCACATGCTGCTCTGCCCTCTGCTCTCTGAGGCTGCTTAGCTGCCTCTGGTAGATGTTGGTGCTTTTCTGCCAGTTCCTATGAATGGGACCTGTTCTCTCAAAAACTGGTGGAGAGAACATCCTCATCAGGATGAGAATCAGGATGGGCAGATTCTCATTCTGCCATTTAGGGCATGACTATTAAATGCTCTTTTAGTGCTTTTCATGTCTGAAAGTGTTGTAAATACCAGTGTAAGTCCCTGCCCACATGCAGTAGCCCTCTTGTGGGAGCAGCCGTTGGTGTGGCTTTGCTTAGGACTTTGAAGCCACTGAATGCAGTAGTTAACAGAGGTGGGGAAGAAAAAGAAGAAGGATTTTCTGGCCCTTTGCTGTGATGAGGAATGCTGGCCAGTTCCTTAGGCTGCTTAGGGTGGTTATTACCAGTCAGTTCTCCAGTTCTTGTTTGAGCATGAGCAAAGAGGAGCAGCAGAACTGGGGAAGGGGCTGGAGCACGAGTCTGATGAGGAGCAGCTGGGGGGGCTCAGCCTGGAGAAAAGGAGGCTCAGGGGGGACCTTCTCATTCCACAACTCCCTGACAGGAGGGGGCAGCCACGTGGGGGTCAGGCCCTGCTCCCAGGGAACATGGGACAGGAGGAGACGAGATGGCCTCAAGCTGTGCCAGGGGAGGTTTAGATTGGATATTAAGGGAAACTTTTTCATGGAAAAGGTGGTCAGGCATTGGAACAGGCTGTCCAGGGTGATGCTGCAGTCACTAGATACCTGGAGGGATTTGGAAGCCATGTGGATGTGGCACCTGGGGACATGGTTTAGTGTTAGCCTTGGCAGTGGTGGGTTATAGTTGGACACAATGGTCTTAGAGAGCTTCTCCAGCCTAAATGATTCTGTGATTCTATTCTGATTTCTACTGCAGGAGCAATTTAGAACTGCAAACCATACATTGTATTTTTTCTTATTGTGAAGATCTTGAAATTCTCAGGTCAGTCTCAGATGCCATTGCACCAGTCCTGCCCATCTGGGGTATTTACTGTTTTCTCTTCTGCTTCAGAGGAAATTCTGGGAGTTTTGGTGCCCCACCTGACAGACCTCACCAAGTCAGACTGCATCTGGCAGAGGATATGCTGGCGGTTGGTGGAATGTGTGCCAGACCGCTGGATGGAAGCAGTGGTCCTTGGTTTTGTGCAGAGAGCACCCGGGTAAGATCTCTGCTTTCTCCCTGATCCACAGCAAAGGCAGGAATTGTCATGAATACTTGCAGAATCGGTCTGTGAAAGGTGCTGTGTTTGTGGTTTTTTACACTGCCATTTCCTAAAAGACTCAAGGGATAAAGTAGTTGATTGTTGCCTCTCAGGGAGAACCTACACCATTTCTGAAGTATCTACGTCATGACATGCAGTGGAAAAACAAATGAAAACATTCTTTGCCCTTAGTGGCTCATTGTCTGAGTTTAGAGGTATTCTAGAGACTTGGTTGCAAATAGCTACTCTCAGATTTTCCTATGATTAGGAGCAGCATGACAGCAATAAGATGGATTCCTGGTGTTTTGTTGTTGTCTTGTTAGGGCAGATGTCTTGTCCAGATTGCTGGGGAACCTGGTTGTGAAGAACAGGAAGGCTCAATTTGTGGTGACACAGAAGATGCTGCTCTTGCAGTATGGCCACACGGTGAGGACTCTGTGGGGGACAGCAGTGTAGTAGTGCCGGGTTTTCCCCAGTGCAAATGTGATTTTTAGCTGAGCTTTTACTCTTCCTGAGTAAGGTTTAACTCTTCATTCCAAAGTGAGCCCTCAGTCTCCCCACATTTGTGCAGCTGTTCACTGACAGCAGAGTGTAACAGAGAGGGAGTGGTGAACAGTAGCTTTGAAATCATGGGATTCATGTGCTCTCTCAGGGTTAATGGTGATTAGCAGAATTACTGTACTCCTCTGGAACCAAGTGGTTATTTGCACAGAGTTTCAGAATTCTGGGGAGCTGAAGGCATTCAGTTATTTTAGAATCTGAAAGAGGAGACTGAAACAGCCATGATCCACCGTGAGGGATAAAAATTAGATCAAAGACGTGAGACAAGGACTGTTGGGTCTTTTCCTGTGTACCTAAGTTTGTCACAAGGTCTTAGGAACTGTTCTGTGGCTTGTGATGCTATTGTGAGAGATGTTCTTTAGACTTCATGAGTTCTGTGTTTGCCTGGGACCGTGCTGGTTTTGTTGGTAAAAATACTGTACTGAATTTCTGCCATGGTTTTCCATGTATTTCATCAGCAACTGCATATGTGTGTTTGATTGTTTTTTAAAATTTGCATACTTTTCTGTCTCTGGATGCTGTCAACCAGTCCCTCAGAATGAAGTTTAATGTAGTAAATAAAAACAGACACTTGTCATTGCTGGATGACAGCTTTATGTGCAGTTGAAGCAGGAGTTGTGGTTTTCCTTGCAGACGGCAGTGCTGCAGAACCTCCTTGGCTACCTGTCCCTGGACAGCCTCCGGCGCACCTTGTTGCTCAGAGTAAGGTTCACTGAGTCGCTGATGAGGTGTCTGATGGAGAACATTCTACTCTCTGTGTCTAGAGGTGCACAGTTTTGGTGCTTCGCTCAGGCTTTCTGGTTGCTGTTCATGAGAGTGAGGAAAGCCCAGCCATATCACAAGTGAACTGTGATAAATGAATCAAAGCTTTCTGCACTGCTGGCATTAATTTTTTCATATTTAATTGGTAAATTGTCTTCCAAGTAGCAAAACTAGCGAGGCTTGGATTCTGACAGATATTCTATATCCTCTGTCCTCCTCAGCTTCCTCTGTCACCCTGTTTGTGTGGCTGGGCACATGGCAACAAAAAGTTGGTGGAGAGTTGTCTGTTTACCAAATGGTTGATGTTTCAGAATCTCTCTCGTGTACATTTTCCTCAGTAGGGATGGCAGATACTTTGCCTCTCCAAGTCAGCAACGTGATGAAACTTCTATGAAATCTGTATGCCTGGAAATCCCTACCATTTTGTCAAATTATTGTTTTTTCCACTGCTTAAATGTTCTGAAATGATCTGGACGTACTGACAGTTATCTAAAATTGGACTAAACACAGATAGAAACATATAATATCGTACTGGTTTTTGATAATAATACATATTGCTTTGCGTATAATATTTATTAATGAGACAAATAAACATCACTTTTAAATTTAAAACCCCATTATAGTTAACAAAATCTTAAACGAAGGTGCAGTTCTTGGGTGGCCAAACACAGTACGTTTTGAGCCCTGAAATACAAAATTTGTATTTTTTACTGTCTTTGTAGGGAGAGTAAAAATGTGCTTCAAAAAATTACCTCTGTATAGAAAGATCCATTTCAGGCCAATGTGAGTTCTTTAATTCAGGTGCTGCAGGAGCTGTTGGAGACCTGGAGCAGCAGCAGTGCTGTGAAACACTCCCCAGCTGAGCAGCAGCTATACATTAGCAAGGCCATCCTCATCTGCCTCTCCCACCTGAAGGAGCCTGAAATTGAAAGCTGCAGACAAGGTGAGGCTATATGAGAAGCAGGGCTTAGATTTGTTTACCAGAGAGTCTTACTATGAGTAGAAAAATACCTTGTTTTGATCTGCAGATAAGCAGAATTGTCCCATGTTCACCTTGGCAAATGGGGTAACCTGCTGGAATCATCTTTAGCACTGATATGATAGAATTCCAAGTGCATAACTTTAGGTTATGGAATTGAGGCAGGCCTAACTTTGCCATAAGGTTCTTACCTGAGCAATGGTTTAAAAACTCTGAAGTTTTGTCCCAGGAGAACAAGGACTGACTCTGGGTACTAGTGAGAGGAGTGGTGTGATTTGTAATTTGTGGGCTTAACCTTAGAGCATGGGTGCAGCTCCAGAGAGGCAGGGAAGGTAAAATGGGGTTAGCTTGGTGTCTGCCTGTCCACAAGCATTCCTCAGTGTGAGGCGAACAGGTTAGTCACTGGCATGGGCCTCCAGTTCTGTGCTCACACAGTGCATAGCACACTGGGGTCCTGGCCTAAAATCTCTGCTTCTGTTGCAATTTTAAAAATCTGTACAATGTCTAGAATTACTTCTCTGTGTGTGTGAGTGATTTATAGGGGATGTGAAGGTTCACTTCAAGACTTGCTCATCTGGTTCATTCTAGAATTAATTATTCTTTAAGCGAATAAGTGACCTGATATGTACTATCAGTTCTGTAGTTTTATAGTCAGTTTTTTGTCTGACAGCTGTTGAAGAGATGAGTTTTCTAAGCTGAAGGGTGTCAGTCAAACCAGCAGTAAGCCTGCCTGGTGAAGCTGGCAGCCAGTATTCCCCAAGGGCTGAGAAATACTTGTGTTGTCTGCCTGTTTGAACTTATCCAAAGTTAGGCAAATATCTGTCTCTATGTGATTGTTGTACTGGTCAGAACTTGTCCTCAAAACATGAGGACACTTTTTATTTATGTGACTCTGAAGCGCTCTAAAACCAAACTAAAGATTGACTTGACTTACCATCCTTTTTTGTTTCAATGAAAAAAAAATATTGCAAATTTAGCATATATTGTAATGTTTTGTTAACTTTGTACCCCAGGAAGGGCAGCACTGCCACTGCAGAGAGGGAAGCCACAGTTCAGGGAGCCTTTCAATCCATTATTAGGTGGTGAGTGGGTAAAGCTGCCCTTAGGGAAGCACATAAAGATGGGTGTTTGTTTCTGCCACTGTTTCAGAATTTGAAACATGCACTATTTGTTGGTTGTTTGTTTCAGAGCTTCTCACAAGCATGATGGAGGGTGTGAAATGCCACTTGGACAGCAGTCTGACACAACTACGGCGTCTGGGCATGGTAGTGGCAGAGAGCATCAGCTCAAAAATAAACACTGAGGGGCCTGTCCTGAAGTTTGAGGTGAAGGTTTCAATTAAATTTATGACTGGTGTGCTGGGCTTAGGCAAAGTAAAAGTTTTAAACCAGGTGATTTCAGGGTATTATAGCACTTTTTTATCTGGAAATAAGGAGAGGCAGCCATACCTTCAAAAAGAGAGAATCTGTTTCCAAAAAACAATTGTATTGGAAATGGCCAGGTGGCTGAGAGTTACCCCAGGAGTGCAATCTGCTGGCAGAGGTGGGGTTAAACTTGGTAATAAAAGTTTATCTTATTGCATGAGGGAATCAGAATCTAATTTGTGGGAGTTGAGAGGGAGCTTCGAACCTAAAGCAGTGGTGAGCATTCAGTCCCTGACATGGTGGGAAGACCTGTTCTGAGCTGGGATTTTCAGGACTGACATGGGCGTATTTGCTCTGTTCTTTCCAGTAGAATTTATGTGACTTACCTGATTAAATCACTTTAATTCTTTAAAAGCGTGCCACATCCCTCCTGTCACATTGCCATTTATTAAATGTTTGAAAGATGGAAATAACATTCAGACAAGGTGTCATCAGGTGCTACTCTTAAATATTAGGACAAAGATTACATACGCAGCCACTTGCTGCTGCTGCTGTCAGGGATTGAAACAAACAGGATTGGTGAGGGTTCATCTGCTCATGATGTAGTCCATGTGCAGTACAAGGGTGAAATGTTGAATGCTGGGCGTATTTGCAGTAAGTAATAGAGTGCAGCAACAGTTATTCTGAATGTCTAGTATGAAGAAGACGATGAAACAAGAGAATTGAAGTCCCTTCTGGTGCAGACTCCGCCATTCTGTGTTGTCCCCAGCCTTCCAGATGATGAGTAAGTTATTGCTACTGCTCATGCCGTCTTTTTGCCCTTCTCCCTGCCTTTTTCCCATTACGCACAAGAACTATGTACAGTATTCAAGATGTTTTGTGTATTCTTAAGCATCATAATGCACCACCTTCTTACAATGTGATTTAATTACATTCATAAATCAATTGGTAGTGTGTATTAAAATTGCCTGCTGATAGCTGCATGTGTTGAAATTGTGGTGCAGGAGTCTTGTACGCCCTTGGGTAGAATCAAGTGGGCATTTCTGTTTGCTTCTTGGAGATCTGGTATTTGTGCTGTATGCCCTTAGCCCATTCACCCACGACAAAAATCTACTGCATCTGTCACTCTAAAGACTGGCTCTTCAATGATCATAACTTCCAGAGCATCTGCTGAGGCTCTTTGAAGCACTGTTTGATCAGCAGAGGAATGAAGCACTTTATGTTATTTGCAGATGAAGCTGTCAAGCACTCCAGGGAAATACAAAAGATTTATTGCTCCCATTTTAGGGGCATGATCAGCATAGACAGGTGTTAGAGACAGCTTTTGAGAAGCAGAGAGATGAAAGGACAATGCCAAAGTCCACAGAAATAGATAGACACAGAACAAATATTCGCAATTATTGTATTTGTCCTATTAACAATGGTTAAAAATGGCTTTTTCCCATTTTGTAGAATCATGGAATGATTTGGGTTGGAAGGGACCTTAAAGACCATTCCATTCCATTCCATTCCATTCCATTCCCTGCTATGGGCAGGAACACCTTCTATTTAAGACCAGGTTGCTCTAAGCCCTGTCCAACCTGGCCTTGAAATTCCAGGGACTGGGCAGCCACAGCTTCTCTGGGCAACCTGTGCCAGGGCCTCACCACATCACAGGGAAGAATTTCTTCCTAATATCCAGTCTAAACCTACTCTCAGTTCAGTTGCATTCACAGTTTCAAATCTGGTGCAAGTCAGTGTAATCTGGTTATTGGAGCCTTTCCTTAGCAGTCCCAGGAATTGTGCAGGGGAACACAGCAAATTAGCCAGTTTAATTTTTTTTATACATTGCTCTTCTGTTAGAAGATTCTGCTTCTTTTCTCCCTTTACTCCATCCTCCTTCCCTGTACTCTGTTCTTTGTGTCAGCCAAGCTGGGTATGAAACTACAGCAGGAATAATTATCTGCTGTTCTGCTTAGGGCAGCAAGGGTTGGTAGAGTGGGTAGTTTCTTCCTTGTGAGTAAGGACTATTACTGTAACCATTTTAAAACTTCTTGTTCCTCACAGCAGGAGTGAGAAAGCAGGTGCTGCACTGCCACTGGTACCAGAGAGTAGTGAGAAACCCCATACAGCAGCCCCTGCGATGCCAGATGAGGAGTTGGATGCTGAGCTTGACAGGTACAGGGGAAGAAACAGGGAGGAAATGGAAAACAAATGGCAGGTGTGGGGGAAAAGGATCTGTCAGTACCTGCATTTCTTGGCAGTTGTGATTTCTGACTTTGTTCAGCTGAGTGGTTTGCAGCAGAGCAGGGCTTTGCATAGGAAATTGCACTAGTCAATAAATTAGGCAAGGCCTGCATTGTGTGCAACCACTGTATTTGTTCCATTTGACTTAGATATGTATTTCCTGGAAATTCTGGATGTATTTACCCATTTTAATAGTGAACCTGCTTTATTCTGTCACTATATAAAGAAATAAATCTTTCTATATATATGTTAATATATATGTATATATTATGTATATATTTGTGTATATATGTATATCAATCTATAATGAAATCTCAAAGAGTCAGTTTCTAGTCTCTTGGTCAGCTGACTCCTTCCTGTACTCAACCAGGAGATCCAGTTCCAGATCTGGTCACAGAACTGCTCTTTCCCTAGAACTCCCAAGGATCCCTCTCAGGCCAAGTGCTGCTGAGTGATACAGGAGTGATGGGGTTATGACAGTGTATGCACTGGTTCTTTCTCTTTGTGTGGCTCTCTGGGGAAAGCAAGAACATCTGCACCCCATAAACTAACCCCTGCCTATATTCCTTTTACAGTGATGATGACCTCACCCCTTATGACATGTCTGAGGATAAAGAGCTAAAAATTAAGACTCCTGTGTATATCCGAGACTGTATTGAAGGTAGGAGATTTTGGGCTGAGTCTT
Organism: Dryoscopus gambensis; assembly: GCA_013389985.1. NCBI lineage: Eukaryota > Metazoa > Chordata > Aves > Passeriformes > Malaconotidae > Dryoscopus > Dryoscopus gambensis. The sequence goes on along the minus strand of WEIT01022857.1, from coordinate 73,483 downwards.
TATCTGTTTCTTACTGAGCTTGGGAGAGTGAACTCTGTGTAGGTTTATTTTTTCTGAGCTAATTTGAAGAAGCTGTAGAATTTTTGAGTAATTTCAGTTTAGTTCCTAATGCTGGTCATGCTGAGTGTCTGTACCAAGACAAATGATTGGCAGAAGGAAGTTTGGGTATTTACTCAAGCACAGCCATTCTGCTAATAACTTTTGTTTGTCTTTTGATTTCAGTTCTGACTGGATCAAGAGCTGAAGATGTGGACAAATGGGAAGCTACAGTCAAGGCTCTTGAGAGCTTGGTTCGGAAGAATCCAGCAGCAACAAGAGAGGTGAAGTACTATGATCCAGGTTACCAGTGGGCTGTAGTACCAGAGGGCCTATCCCTTTGCTGTCATGAGGAGACTGAACATGCCAGTGGAGCAGAAGGCCAGGCTAATGTGTAGCTGGGTTAAAGGTACACATTCACAAGCTTTCAACTTGGAAGTAGAAGGAAATAGTTGCCTTGAAGATGAGGCTATAGAGCACGGTGGAACAGGGAAGCAGCAAAAGTGCTGGCAGCACTCTGCAGCTCCAGTGCTCAAAATGAAACATCCTACCAGTGCTTGCTTGTGTGAGGAAGCTCCATGCTTTGTGCTGGGCAGGAAAAACACTAGAAATGCAGATTACAGAGCAGCCATTTCGGATTTTGAATTGAAATTCAGTTTAATTGTTATTCCCCAAATGAAAAAGGAGGCAAAATCAAGTGAACTTTCCCTGTTTGCTTGTACAAGCATAATGTCTTGTGGAGGGAGTAGTTGGATTGTACTGGTCAAGATGAAAAGCTCAGGGGAGAGGAACCTGGGACAAGGTCACTGTGCGAAGAGTGCTGGCCACTACCTGCTAGTGAATGCTTGAAAGTGTCAGAGACACCAGCTGAGAAAGAGAAGGCTATGCTACTGTACCCTTTAACCCATCAGTTACAGTGACAATTCATTCTATGTCGTGATGCTACCATTTCTCTAAAAAGCCCAAGTGAATGTGGACAGAGAATTGGCAGATGGGGGATCTCTTCAGGGTTTTGAGAAATATGTCTGGTGGCATTTGGCTTAATGTGTTTTCTCTCCCTCCTAAAGAATGGACATGTTGCCTATACAGAATGCTTCCTTATCTTGTTTAAACATTAGAAGTGGTGTGTAAATCCTATGAAGAAAAAAACCAAATGCCATCAGGGATTTGATTATTTTTTTCATATTTTGAGCAGGTTAGTGTGGAGCTGGCAAAAATATTATTGCATCTAGAGGAGAAGACCTGCATTGAAGGCTTTGTGGAGCTCCGTCAAAGAGCTCAAGTAGCTATTTTAACCACAGACCCAATACCTGTGAGTCCCTCTTACTACTTTCCTTTTTCCAATTGAGGCACAAGGAAAAATTGAAGCAGCTGAAGTCTCTTTCTCATTTGATAGAGGGAGCTGTCAGTGTGGTAGAACAAGTAGTCCAGGTCTAACAACATTTATGCTGCTGAAGAATCTGCAAGGAATGATTGAACCAATAGGAAAAAAAAACCCTGTCAGACTGGAGGAACTGTTTGGAGGCTGTTAGTTTGAGTGTACCTGACAAGGTAGATCAGATAAGGACTTGATGTACTGAAGGGTCTCACGTAGAGGGAAACTGAGGCACAAAGGGCTTCTACAGAGAAAGACCTCACTGGTGACTGTAATCAGGGAATCACAGAATGGTTTGGGTGGGAAAGGATCTTTAAAGCCCATCTCATTCCAACCCCCTTCCACTATACCAGGGTGCTCCAAGCCCCATCCTTGGACACTTCCAGGGCTGGGGCAGCCACAGCTGCTCTGCGCAAGCTGTGCCAGGGCCTCCCCACCCTCACAGGGAAGAATTTCTTCCTAATGTCCAATCTAGATGTATCCTCTGCCAGTTTAACACCTTTATCCTTCATCCTAGCAGGCCCCAGTAAAAAGCCTCCCTCCATCTTTCCTATAACGCTCTTTAAGTACTGAAAGGCCACAATGAGGTCTCCTAGCTGCTGTGGCAGTTGTTTGGGTACCTCTGCGTAGGAGTGAGAGAAGAATGACGCAGTCTCATCTGTCATTTAGTTCTTTTGGGAGAATCTAGAAGTGGAAGTGTCTGAATTTTCCCTCTTTACACTGCATGTTTCTTCCCTTCTCTTGGAGGCTTGCTGTTACCTAACAGGAAGAAGAACCTGTGAAATTAAATGCCTTTAGAGCTAATGGGAAGGCTGTTTCCAGCCTAGGTCTGTGTTCATTGTACCCTGATTTTTCTGTACAGGTTGCAAAGTACTTAACTTCACAGTTCTACTCTCTGAACTACAGTCTCCGTCAGCGCATGGACATCCTTGATGTGAGTGCTCTCACGTCCCACTTTCCTTCTGTCTGTTGCACCAGTGCTGAGGTGTAATGGGATTACCTTTTATTCCTCATGGGAGAAGGCAGAGGCATGGGAATCTCTTACATTACTATTTGTGCCAGCATTCCCTTCTTGTTCCAAACCCTGCTATATTCCATTACACAGAGATCCCTCCCCACAGAATACAGAGCATGTGTCGGGCATTTGCCTGGGAGAAGCCACTGTTTACTTTTGCATCATCAGTCTGTATTGTCTTACCTTTCTGAAGGACAGCAATCTGTCGGTGACTCCTTCCACTGAAGAAGGAGCCACTGCTCTGTTTCAGGGCTAAGTGACCAAGTGCTTGGTCAGTACCTCAGAGCCAGGGGGTTGGAGGTCAGTTTCCTGCTGTTCTTCACTCTAAACTTGTTGTGTCTTTCTGCCTTGTTGTTCCGGTCAATTTGGATGCAGGTGACTCAGTTGTTGTTCCCTAGGGATTACCCATTTTTAACTGAACCTCTCCCTGTTTTACCTAGGTATTGGTTTTGGCAGCTCAGGAACTGTCCTGTCCCAAATTCCATGGGAAGACCAAGCATTCTGGTGCCCAAAAGCCTTGTATCCAGCTCCTTCCAGGAAGTGACAGCTCTAAGGACTGGAGGAGAATTGTTGATGAGAGGATCAAAAGCAAGACTCGGAGATTTGATATGGTGAGGCCAGAAACAAACTAATATCAAATCCACCAAAAATAGGGACACTTGGAGTTGCTGTAAGTTCTGTCTGGAAAGAGCGAAATACCTGTGAAAGTGGGCCCAATCCAAAGGAAAGTCAGATAAATATATATTTGAAGTTACGGAGTCTGAGTTTTTTGGTGCAGAGTACCAACTCCTGTATTCCTCTCCCAGCCAGCGAGGAAGATGAACCTGAAATTCCTTACCTGGCTTTGAGGGATAATTGCTGTTCTGTGCTTGTTCTGAGCTTGTGTGGCCACTGCAGGGAGCTGTGACTGCACCTCACAGATCCCAGGGCCTCCGGCAGATCAGCTGTCTCTGGACTACACTGTCTCAGCCTTCCTATTTTCCAGGGAGGTAAATTGATGCCAGTTTCCTAGTTTCCAGAATTCACCTGTGGTTCAGCGTGTAGAGTTTGCTTTCCAAAACTCCTTTATCCCTTGCATGTTCTTGTTCCTTATATCTAACTGAGCAGTACTGAGCTATATTGTATTGAAATGTTTAGATGTGGAGAAGATCTGAAGTGGGAAGTGAGCAATCTAGTCAGGAAACTGGTAGCCATAGGTGTACAAGCAGCACCTGACGATGGGCTGGCTGCAAGGAATCTGTAGTCTTGACAGTGTCCAGTAAAGTGGAAGAGCTGGGTGCTGCATCTTGTGCCTAGACTTCATTTTTCTCTTGGACAGGGTCGGTCTCATGTGGAACTCGCTTCCTGCCCAAACGAGTTCAATTCTGTTGCTGGGCACTTTTTTTTCCCATTGATTCAGCACTTTGACAGGTGAGTGTGAGCACCTTAGGATGTGGGATGTGGGCATGGCAGTTGCCAGATTGAACCTTTTTTGCTTGTCCTGCTTGCCTCAGAGCCACAGGCTACAGCCCAGAAGCTGCGCAGGAGCCCAGTGACACCACACTGACACTTGGGTCCTTCACAAAGCTTAGGGAGGAGGGGGTTGTGGTCTTGGACTTACCCTTTGACGTCTTGTGGGGCAGGAGTATGTAGGACCCTGCAGAAGTGAAGATCCATCACAAAGGATAATCTGTCAGCAGGTACACAGGCAAATAATTCCAGCAGTACCATACTGGTTGTCTGGCTGAGCCTCTGCTGTGGGAGGTTCACACAAACCACAGAGCTCAGACTGCAGTGTTGAACCAAAGTTAACTCTGTCTCAGGCTGGGCCTATCACCTTCACTGGTCTTTGAGGCCACAGTGCAGGACACAGGACACGGTTTATTGTCAGTCCCTTAAGTCTTTGCTAACCTAAGGAAGGCTGAGTAATCGATTCCATGATAATCAAAATTATTGTAATACCAGTTGTAATGGTATGGCAGTGGGGGCAGCTTTTACCTGTAGGTCTTTCCTGTGTGTAGAATGTGTGATACCTGCTGTAAGAGTAGAGGCTATTGCTCTGGGAGATACTGGTCTGGGAGAAAAGATGAGAGCAAACAGCTCTGGTCTGTGTTAACCTGGTAGTACCTGTATAATGACTATTATTTCAGGGATTCAAGCTTATGGGGGACAGTCTGCCTGCAGAATCTCATAACTGTTCCAAAGAGGCACTGATCAGCCTTCTCACTGCTGCACAACTCTGTGTCTTGCACTTGCAGGCCTTTAACAACATTTGATCTTCTGGGAGAAGATCACTTAGTCCTTGGAAGACTGGTCCACACTTTAGCAATCCTGATGTACTTGGCTGTCAACACTGTGGTAAGGAAGGGCAGAGAGCAGGGGTGACTTCCAGCCTGGGAACTTGCAGTCCCTTCTGGAGCAGCTATGTGCTTCAGGGCCTGCTGCACTGAGACTGGCAGCAAGTTGGAGTTGTGTGGGCTGAGAAGTTGTGAGATGGGCTGGGAAGAACCGGTTAGAGAAGAGACATGGGATTCAAGCTACCCCTGCACTATCTGTTGCTTCTTGTCAACTTCTCGAGGGGGTTCAGCACATTATTTCACTTTACTGCCAAAGTTTTCTCATCTGTAAAATAAATTCAATTGTAGCATTGATCTTAAGAAAACCTTTGTTCAAGCATTTGGACAACACTCCCAGGCACATGATGGGATTGTTGGGGTGTCCTGTGCAGGGCAGGAGTTGGATTCATTACCCTTGTGGGTCCCTTCCAGCTCAGGACATGCTGTGATTCCATGAGCAGTTTGTCTTGAGGTCCAGCCCTACAAGGCAATGTGGATGGTGTTCAGTGGTGCTGTCACAATCCTCTTTTGCAGGCAGTGACAGCAATGGGAAAGGCACTGCTGGAGTTTGTTTGGGCTCTGCGCTTCCACACGGACTCGTGAGTTACTGTAGTTGTATACTCTCGTTTTTAAAGATCAGCTGTGAGCCAGGCTCCAGTCATGGTTTTCCTTTGTCCAAGACGAGCACCTGGCTTAGAGTGTCAGTGACCTAATGCGTTAACTCTGTGCTCTCCTCCAGCTGTGTGTTCTTACGACTGAGTTTAATGCCAGCCCAATGCATGAACTTGGCTGGTGTCTTCTAGTGTGGCAGTATAGCCATTACCTACAGAAAGCTTGACAAATTTCCTGACCAGCTGTCCATGGGATAGTTTCATCTGTGTTTACTCAGGGAGCTCAGAAATCTTTAGATTCAATTCCAGCATTCAGCCTTGGAAGGGAATTAAGACATGTAGCCAAAAGGCTGTAAACATCCAATTTCTGTTATGCTCTCGGATGTGTCCAGGACTCTGAATTGTGCTAGACTCCTGTGCACAGCATGACTGAGGCTTTTTATGTGGGGCACATTGCAAGATCACACCCCTAAGCAGTGGGAATATGGCAAAAGTCATCATACCATTTGAAACTGGAGAGCCCCTGAGGTGAGGAAATCAACACAGAGCATAAAGCTGCAGGCTCTTAACCGGTTCAGTCCTTCTCCACAGGTACGTGCGCCAGGGCCTTTTGTCCTGTATCTCCTCCCTGCTCCTCAGTGTCCCTACGGATCGGATTCTGGCAGACATGACAGAGGAGCTGTTAGAGACTCAGTCCTGGCTGGGAGGTAAGACGTAGTGGGGTACATCAGTGCTTTTCTTGTTAGTGATGCAGTTTTTGTGCGGCATCTCTCTAATCGTGATGGCAGCAGTGATGTCCTAGCATTGTGCACCAGACACCTGCATGATTAGGAAGTAGAGCACCCCATGTGCTGTAGGGATGCAGCACTGGGGTACCTGAGGCATAAGCCAAGAGCTGGGTATGGCATTTCAAACTGTGACTATCCTCATAGGCCAACCAGAAAAATCCCCAAAGATACTGCCACCTTTCTCTTCTGAGCATCCAACCACCCACCTCATGAAGCTGCAGGAAGTGTTGTCACATTGCCTATTACATCCAGGCTGTGACTTTGGCCAGCAGTTAAACAAACACAAGGCTTGTACAGCCCATTTACACCATGTGCTCATGAGGGGGATGTTGTTAGAGCTAAAAACAGGAGGAAGAAGAGCATGGCCCAGTCTCTAGCTTCCTATTGCTGATGGAAAGAAAAAGCTACAAAAGACAGCAAACGACTTTGAATGCTGTACCCAGCACACCTTACATCAACACAAGCTGTGTCTGTGGGTTCTGGCAGGCTGGAGCTGCACAGATCAGTGCTGAGGTACTGCAGTGAGCTGGAGGGGAAAGGAGAGCTAATGCTGGAGCCTTCACTGTGTTCTGAGCGTGATTCTTGTGATTCCCTGGTCTGGTTTCCTTCACCATTCTCACTCTCAGTGAGTTGCTTCCCACAGGGAGCAAGCAGGAAGCAGCACTGACCCAGCTGGCCTCTGATCCTGGCAGGTTGGGGTGCTCTGTGCCCTTTGAAAGGAAGAGAGCTGCCTTGTGGGGCCGAAGACTTCACTTTTCCCATGACATGATGTGCTCTCAGGAATCTGCTTGTCTCTGCATTTAACATTGCTGTTACCAAGTGAAGCCTTTCAGGAATGTATTTCCAGCATGCGGGTTTGCATAATGTTTTCAGTGAGTTATTTTGGGGAGGAGGAGGAGGATGACCAAGATACTAGCATCTTCTCATGCTTGTAGGTAGTGTAATAGCCCTGTCTTTATATCTAGTGCTTTTGCATGAAAGCTGCATGGTTATTCCTGGTGGGAATGAGCAGGGTAAGAGAACTGTTGTGGGTATACCAGAGAAAGAAAAACCGCTGTAGGAGTCATTCAGAAGCCTTAAAGCATTCAGCTCCATGTATGGTCAGATGCAATTTAAGTGCAGTTTAAAGGGCTTCTAGAGCTGCTTCCTGAAACACACCAGCTTCTTGGGCTGTGCTTTTGCTATTGCTTGTAAGGCTGTTGGGAAAACAGCTGCACAGGGAGGCACTGGGCTCCAGCAAGTTAAGTCTGGCACTACAGACCTGCTTCTGTGACTGAATCACAGGTCTGAGCTCATGGACTTGCTGTTGCTTCATGACTCTTCCAGACAAGATTTGCAAGAGGTGTCATGTATTAGCTGTGCTGTAGCTGGGAATGACAAGCTGTCCTGCATGGGAGCCTTGACTACTATGCCTTTTAGCCACTTTGGGTTTCAGCTTAAAGCACGTGTGTTTCTCCTGCCATGGCCAAAGCAGAGTGGGGAACAGTGGGATAGGAAATGTTATACATGAAGTGCTTAGTAGAAATCTACAAACCTCTTTCAGTTTGTTGTTACATCAGGACCTCTGCAAACTTCTGTAGTGTGTCCTGTCGGCCCTTCAACCTTTGGGCTGCAGCCCTGGCACTGTCTGCTTGCTGGATGCTTTGGGACACTTCAGCTATGGAGAGAGGCAAGAATCCACTTTGGACTTGTCCATCATTGCCCTTAGTTGCCATGCTGGACTTGCTGTTGAGCAGCCTGATCCTTCCCAGGGGAGGGAGGGAATACCTAAATGCTTCTAGGAAATGGTTGCTTTGATTCCTCAGCAGCTGCCTTTGAGGGAATTCCCCACCCCTTGCAGGTGCTGTGCAGCTCTGTCATGGGTAAGTGTGGTTTATGTCAGGACAAACAGGAGGCTGTGGTGCCTTGCACCTGCCATGCAGGGCCAGCAAGTGCCAGGTCCATGCTCATGGAATAGAAACAGCACCGACAGCACTCTGAGCTTTTGAGCTTGTTCCAATCTGCCTTGTAACCTCCCCTTTTGCCTTCTGCAGAGGGAGTATGGAAGCACCAGGGTGCAGCTCTCCGTGCATTATAAATAGCCCTAATCCAGTGACATGAGTCATGTGTTTGGGCTGACAGTGCCGGGCTCCCAGCACACTGCTCGTGCGTACAGGATATCCTCACACAGGCTCCCTGCTCTTCCAGGCTCCCCTGCTCAGACATCCTGCATGCATCCTGGTTGTTACTTTGCAGACCCATTAAGGGCCCCTGGAATAACAGCTGCTGGGAACAGCCTAGTGCTGCCCTTACATGCTGCATGAAGTGTGGAACTCGTTTACCAGAAGACTGGTCTCAGAATGGAGAATGTGCTGAACCTTGTGGCCTGTCTCCTTCTTTCCCCATTGGAATGGCATCATGACCCTAAATTCAGAAGGGAGCACTGACCATTTTAGATTGCAAGAATGGCAGAGTGGAGACTTTAGATTTTGGAGAAATTGAATTTCTAGCTGCAGACTGTATTCACACTTGTAGCTCAGCTGTACAAAGCTTTTGTGTAGCTCAAGGGGACAAGTACAAATTCTGGCATGGAGATTATCCCATGGGATCTAAGATCAGACAGTTTCTACAGTGTTTCAGATCAACTGACTATTTGTTTCTTCTACAAGACTGGAGCACTACCCTGTGTGGCAGTCAGGGCTTGGCTGAAGTCGTGCTGCTTTACATGATCAACTTTGTGCATCTCTGCCTTCTGGCCTAATGCAGGTCCTGCAAGTGCTGATGTCCAGCCCAGCTGTCGGTGCAAATGCTGTTTGGTTCTGTGACTGTCGGTAAAACAGTGAGAAGTGTAAAGGGCACTTTCTCCCACTCTCCAGTTAACAGTGGCTGTTCTTTTGCAGATGTGATGGAGAAAGACCCTGATGGGGACTGCAGAAGGCTGGCCCTGCAGAACTTGCTGCTAATGGAGAACCTGAAAAAGAAACTTGAAGCTGTCCCTTCCTAGCTGAAGAGTAACAGAAATGACCTTTACCTTGTGCTCTTGCCAGCTGGATGTGTTTGGGCACTGCTGGGGCCTCTTCAGAAGTCACCTGGCTGGAGGAGAGGAAGAAGGGGGAAGGGTGCTGAGCTGTAAGCCAGCAAGCCTGACTTGACATCTGGACTTTGTAGTGGAGGCCAATTGAGTGAGCGCTGGTATCCGGTACAGCGTGTACAGATGCAGGAAGGTCGGCGAGCGCTGCCATCCTCCCGCGCCCCCAGCCCCCACCCCAGCTATTTATAAGCTTGGCAGGTCTGAGCGCTTGGCTAAAAATACAGGGAAGATCTCACACAGCCTTCTTGTCAGAAAAACAGGAGGGCTGGGGAGGGCCACTTGCCACTATGACCTGGCCCTTACAAAGGCTCCCATGTCCCTGAGCAGCTGGAGTTTGGGAGACCAGCTGTTAGCCTGCTGCTGGAAGGGGTGGCATGGTGCAGGGAATGGCACTGCTGATGGGATGCAAACACTGTATAGCTACACTGAAGTGCTGAAAGTGTGCCAGACTTTAAAGGCCTGAGCTAGAGCTGGGCTGTGGTTTGGAAGGAATAAGGCAGGGAATTCTTTTTGTATAATCTTAGTACAGAAGTAAATTTCTACTAAAGAATAAATAATGTTCAGATTTTGATCTTAAAATCTCCCCAACCCTTCTTCCCTGAAAGCAATTTAGAAACTTCATGTTCACCCCAAGTTTTGAAGCAAGTCACAAAATACAAAAAAGAAAAATCATTCTAAGTGTAAGTGCTGGTTGATAAGAAATGTGAGTGACCTGATAACTACCCCTTGGCAGGGCAGGGTGACAGGCAGAGAGGTGAGCAGAACCTTTGTTGTTAACATTGAGCTTCACTTCTCTCAGTCCTGCTTGTGCCAGGGAAGAAGTTGGCCTCCAAAAATCTGACTAGTACAGAGTGGCTTGACGTAACTGGTGTTCGGAGAAGGAGCTTCACAGTATGAAAACAGCTTCACTCGCTCACAGTGACCCAGCTTGAGCAGGGGTTGAATGAGGGGGCATCCAGGGTCCCTTCCAAGCCAGTCATTCTGTGACTCTGATGTTTACCCATGATGTCTGTAAGTGGTTGCTCTACCCCATGCCCCTCTGATGTATTTAAACACAGAAGCTTTTGTTGGAGTCTGCCTTCAGCCTGCAGGAGGGGGTAGTTTGACTTTTAAACAAGCATCTACCCAAATGGAATGAAGATTGTTTTCAGAAGGTCTCACTTCTAGGGAATCACAGATCTGCACCTTAGCAGATCAAAGTTGTACTTGAAAGGCAACTCACAGTTGCCACCTCAGTTATTCAGCTCTTCTCTGTATTGAGAAAAAAGTGAACTTATAATATGCAGTTCTTACTGGATTTTTTCTGCCTCAAATTTATTAAAGTACTAAAACCAGCTTTCTCACAGGATGTACATGTGAATCTCTGTATGCTGTGCTTGAGAGAACATATTAACACTAATACTGTTGCTTGTACAGTCAAGCAGGAAAAATAAATTTCTTGGTAATAACCAAAAAGCTGTGTGGCAACAGCATGTGACTGATCTGGGCCCCCTAATGAGGATGGAATAAATGAGCTGGCAATAAAGTTAGCTTTGCCTTTGATAAGTGCTCGTTGTCAGAGATCCTCCACTTCATCAGCCACTTCTTCCTCCCTTTTGTCCATGCTGCTGTGGCCAGTGTGCTCTGGGGCCAGGGCTTGGCTCATGGGAATGCCAGCTCCTCGGTGCACAGCCTCCATGGTCTGTGGGGACACATAGTAGCTCAGGTTTGAGGCTGGAATTCTTTTCTGCATCTCTTCCAGGTAGCGATAAGCCTAAAAGAAAGCAGAGATCACTGTCAGAGCGGCCCCAGTAAACCATTCCTTGTGCTTTGCACATTAAGAGCAAAGTTCATCAGCACAGCTGGAGGAACTCACACTTGGCACCCCTGTGTTTCATCAGAGCAGCAGGTCACGGTTCAGGGGGTGTGTGGCACATCTGCCGTGAAGGAGCAATTCACCATTTTCTCAAGTAATTACAGTTTTCTTCTCTGGCCAGGTGGCAAACACAGCGTGGTAGAATTGCTGAGGCATGCACCCAGACAGATTCTCTGTTCTCATCAAATCACTGGGAGTGCTTAAGAACCTACCACCATTTATGCTCTGTGTCCTGTGAGCTTTCCTTTTCTCCTTCCATAGAATGAAAAATATGGATGGAGTTCCTGAGCTGTGCCTCACCCTGCTGTGCATTTAGGCTCCTACCATGGAACATCTTCCTGCGTGAGAGCCACGCTCCACCAAGCTGCACAGGTGTACAATACGGGTTCTGTAGGTTGGAAGAAGACTTCACTTACTGTATGGAATTCCTCCACTTGTGCATAATGCTGAACCAAAAATCCTAGGACATCGCCATGCCGGATGGCGTCATCAAAGTCCTGTTCAGCCAGGAGCAGTTCACACTGCCTGACTGCTTCTTCAGTGTCTTCAGGGTAAATTCTAGGAAAGGGCAAAAGGGAAGTGTCACAGCCCAGGGAGAGCATTCAGCTTGTCTGGTCAAGGACAGGGAAGAGTTTTTACTGCATTGGGTTTCACGACAGAAGCCCAAACAAAACCCAGAAACTCGCCTTGTCCTGGGGCTGATTGGCCAGCATGGGCAGCAGGGGAGGGGGGGATTCTGCCCCTCTGCCTTGCTCTGGTGAGACCCCACCTGCAGTGAAATGTTCAAGGCCCAGCCTGGACAGGGTTTGGAGTAACCTGGGATAGTGGAAGGTGTTCCTGCCCATAGAAGGGGCTGGAACTGGATGATCTTGAAGGTCCCTTCCCACCCAAACCAGTCTGTGATTGTGTGATTTTATGATAATCACCTTTCTGGCTACACCTCCCTCAGTCTATATACTTCTCTTTCAGGTTACCTCTCCATCTTTAATGCAACTTTTTAAATGCACTTTAAAAAATCACATTATGGTTTCCCTGCTAGAAAAATGTACCAGCAGCGGTTTTTGCAGCAAGCTGCAAATTACTTATTAAACTTTAGGTGCTGTTACGACTTCTGTTCTGGTATGATATTTCTGTCACTTAGTTTCTGTGCCCCCCATGCTGCAGCTCACCTCTGAGCATGGATGAATCGCTTCATCAGAGTCATCCTGCTCTGCAGGTGGCCAAGTTTGCTTTCCTGTTCCACAGGGCTTCTGGCCTTTGCTTTGGAAAGGCACTTGTATGCTTCTGTGAGTGCTCTGTGGGCTTTTTCATAGTTCTGATACTCATCGATTTCTACCTGCAAGAGGAGAAGGGAGATGGTCTTGCTCCAGAGCCAATAAACCAAACACCTTCAGCAATCACAAAAAGAGCAGTACCTGAGCACATGCATCATAGAAACCTGCCAGGAGGTCAAGGGCCCCTCCTTTGGTGTAGAAGCTGATGATACTCGCAATAATCTTTGCATCCTTACGCCAGTCCAGTGACTGCAGGTAGTTGGCTGCCATGATATAAATCTCTCTCTGTCTGGAAACTCCCGCAAAGAAGATAATTTTCTCAGTATCTCCAGATTTCAGCAATGCCCTCATAGCCTGGCAAAGGAAAGGGGGGCACAGAGGGAGAGAGGGAAAATACTGTGAATGAAAAAACACCATCGAGGTGGCTCAGAAGTTTCATCTGGGTAGTTACTGTAGGAAGTCTGCTTCAAGGTTTACTTTTCAAAACACCCTTGTTTTGAGGCTATCCAGGCTCACCTTTAACTTGTTTCCTGCTTGTGTGTATTTCTTGGTGGCCATGTGGTAGTTGCCTTGTCTCATGCAGCAGTCAGCAATTTGCTCCAGCAGCTCCCTCCGGGACTCCTCGGAGAGATCCTGGGACTCCTTGGAGACCGTCATCTTCTCGGCCAGCTCCTCGGTGATGGTCAGGTTCTGCTCCAGGCAGAGCTGCAGAGCTTCGTGGTACTGATGGGAGCAAGAGAGCAATGAGATGTTGCAAACACTACCGTGACACCTCACGTTGCTTGTGGTGTAACCTACAGCAATCCACTACAAACACAAGCAGCTGAGGATGCTCTGTCCAGAACACTGGGCTGTAGTTACGTGTCCCAACATCAGCCACTGTTCAGGCACACACTGTCCCATTTTGTTTGCTAAGAACAGGTTTGTTCTTCCATGACAGCATTGTTCTCACACAAGTGTGCCACTAAAGATTCAGCCATTTTGACTCTGAACATGAGATTTTCAGAGACATACAAGTCAGGGTTGTTAGTCATGATTGATAATAACGTTTTCAGTAAATACAAATAAACTAAAAGATTTTGTTAAATATTTTGGTACTTCCCATATAGGAACAAATTCTGAGTAGGTTATACAAAAGCTTGTAGTCCAGAAAAGGGCTAATGTACCCTTGCAAAACGTGGAAGAAAGCCAGCCATGGGAGCTTGTTAAAGAGCAGTGAGCCCAGGACTGGTCTGGTACCCAGCATTTCAGCAAGGCCGAGCTGTCAGTGCCCCTGAATCACTGGCTTAAGGGGAATCTTGAAACTTTACAAGTGTCTCTTGCATCTGTTTACCTGCACAGATGAATGGCTTTGTGCAGGTACACACCTGTTGTGCTCCTCTACCTGTGCCCAGGGCACCAGAGGGTTCAGCTCACCTTCTTGGCCGTGAGCAGCAGTTCCATTGCCTTCTCATACTGAGCGTGTTCAATGAAGAACCCAGAGCAGCGGGCGAGCAGGGCCGGGTCGGACTTCCCATCCAGGTCCTCAGCAATGAGCTGTAGGGCTCCGAACTGCTGCGTGGCGAAGGCCAGCTCCAGGGCTTTGGAGAAGTGTCCTGCCTGCAAAATTAGGAATGAGGCTTCAAAGACTAGAATGAGCTCTACAGAGCCAGTTCACAGGATGCCCTGGAGTGGCTTAATAAAGCATTACTCACCCTGAAAAAATGACTAATAAATGGGACATAGTAAAAACCACAGCTGTTTTAACATTGCTCTGGTGTAGGAACTGCTTCAGTGTAAAGTTTGGGAGTTTTTATTAAAAAACATTTACCTTGTGGTATAACATAACAGCTCTGTCCATTTGATCCCCCTTTTCCTCATAATAGCAGGCTGCCTCTATCATGTCTTCTGGTGAGCTCAGGAGAGCCAGGTTCATCAGCTGATCATCTAAATTATTCACCTGTTCAAAAGCAAAGGTTTGGCTCTGGGTGTGCACACAAATTCATAATTCCAACTTCTGGCAAGCCTGTGGCTTTATACTGTCATACAGTATTAAACTCTCACTCCCTTCTGTGTAAAACCTCTACAACCCAAGTGACTTTCAGCTTCAATTATGATTATTTCTTTCAGGGAGTTTCTGATGAGCTCTTGAAGAAAATACTTTCCAAACCACCAAGGCTTTATTGATCCACCTTTGGTAGAAGATGTTCAGCAGAAACCAGGAGCAGCTTCATCATGGGCTGTCCATGAGCAGGCAGTGTCTTAGGGGAGAGAATGGGCACAAACACCCTGTACCACCTTCACTGTGTGCTGCCAAAGGGCAGAACCCTGTGCAGTGTGGGCACACGGCCCCTCTGTGTACCTTGCACAAGCGGATGGCATTGTTGAACGCCTGGGCCCGGCTGTAGAAGTGCACGGCCTGCTTGATGTCCTCCTGGCTCTCATACTGGCGCGCCAGGTGATAGGAGGCTGCCCCATTCCCCGTTTCATTTGCTATTTCAGCAGCCTGCAGAGGGAATTGTACAGCTTTACTTTGTGTCCGTGCTCCTCCCAGGAATGAGGACTCGGGAAGCAGATGGAAGCAGGCTGCCTTACCTTCTGAATGTTGCCTTGAAAGCAGTGGACACGGACTAGGGAAAAATAATCCTGAGCCAGTGCATAGTATTTTAATGCAGATTCCATGTCTGACTGGCTCTCCAAGTACTGTGCCCACCACTTCCACAGGCTTCTGGAAAAACAACAATATTAACTGCAGCAACAAGAACTGCCAGAGGCTGTGTTTTTCACTCTTAGAGAGCTTGAACTAAAGACTGAACATATTTTTTAGAACACATGCTTTACCCCAACCCAGGTGTGACACTCCCAAGGTCTGCACTATACAGGAGGTAAGCCTGGATAACCAATATGGCAGCTCTTGAGCAAGTGCTGCATAAACCTGAAAAGCTGTGGGAGGGTCTTAGTGGATAGGGCAGGGACTGAATGGGACTGAGAGGATTCACACGCCTTCATCCTCACTTTCATCATGAGTTGTATGTCAGACCTGACAACCCCATGTAGAAGGAACAAGCATAGCACTGACTTGTCTTTCATCTTGTTGACATAGTTCTCCAGGGCCTGTAAGTCTTCAGAGAGCATTCGAGGTACCTCGAACCTGTGTGTGTCTGATTTTTCATAGCTGTAGAGAAGAACATATTAGATGTGAAATGACAGCCTCCTTATTAGCTCCTTCTGTGTAGAACATCCATTTAATCTTGTTTGCCAGCCATCAGCTGACAACACTGGCAACAACTGCTTTAGTTGTACAAGTTCACTGTAAAACCAGTTGCAGTCCACCAGCACCATCAAAAATTAAAAGTTAGTGGTACTGCCAGGCATTTGGAATGAGGGAGGTGTGATCTTCACAGCACAGGAAAGACTTTAAAAGTGCCAGTGATGGTCCAAGACGTATTCCAGAAAGTTACCCAAGCATCAAGCATACCTGGCTGGACATGTCACAAATGCCCTGGGCTCCACACTGCACCACCTACTGCAACATCAGCCTCTGCCACTGCTGGGAGGTCACTGCCCTTACCCCAGCACCCACCTCTCCTCACCCCACTGCCCACCATGGCCACCAGTGGGTCTGCCTGAGCACAACAGAGCTCTGCTTTGATTCTGAACAGAATTGACCTTATTGGATGATTATGATGATGATGATGGGAACTTTCATACTGGAAAACTCATATAAAAACAAGATCTCAAACAAGAAATACAAGACATCAAAATACCCTCCCCTAACTTCACATGGGACTCGGCAGTCACAGGAGAGGACCAGGCACCAGAAGCAACCAAGTCAAACAAAATTCTGGTCCAGCAGTTGTGTCTGAGACTCTTGGGAAAAGCAAATAATTGGTTTTGTCATGGAAAAGGAAGGAAAAGATGGCAGTGGTCTTCCAAAGACAAACATGGGACTGGATATGAGTGGGGTTTAGCTACTGTCCTGACAGACTCTTGACCTTATCGACACTACAGTTGCATGGGAGGGTGCTAGGAGGTTTCACTGGGAATGCTTTCACTCTGTGGGACAGAAGGCACCAGAAACAGGAAAAGACTTTAATTAATTTTTACCGGTCATCATCAGACATCCTCTTTCACCTGTCTCCACAGGAGAAAGAGGCTCCCAGTCCCCCAGGTATGGCCAGCTAGTGCTTACTGGGTGAGCGCGAGGCTCTGCTGCCCGGTTTCCTCCAGGTGCTTCGCGTAGTTGTAGTGGGTGGTGCGCAGGTGAACCCGGTCGTGAGACTCGGCCGTTTCGATGGCTTTCTGCCACTGGTTGGAGGCCTGGTAGAACTTGTTCAAGAGGTCATACCTTTTGCAAGCCTTGTACAGCCGCTCTGCGTCCTCCTGGGAGAGGAACACCCAAAATCCCGGTTAGCCCCGACCACGCTGCGTCAGTCACACCAGGCACTGCATCTCGGAGCAGTTTATTAGTGCAGGGCATTGCAATGCAATTAAAGCAACAATCATTCAGGCAGGAGGTTTAAGCAACTAAATATATGTAGCCTGGAATAGCACGTTATTGGGAAACAGGATGGTTATGTAAAAACAAGGAAAGCACTCAGATCCTGACATTTATTATACAGGATTGACTGGGAGGGAGGGGGGTGGCATGAGCAAGTCAGCAATGGTCAAATGCTGTCATCAGGAGTGTGAATCACCAAAAACAGAGACATGCTTAGGTGGGGGTACAGCTACCGACCATGCTGCCCACCCAGGGGTGAGGCTTAGGAGAAGATCCTGGCACTCAAGGTTTGGGAATTAAGGTGCTGCAAGCCAGGGAACCCCTGTGACCTCCCAGCAGGTCTCAGAGGCAGCAATGCTGTTCGTGGACAACTGTGCTCCATTCCTGGGAATAAATGTTAATAATTTACTACAGAATTAGAACAGGAGGGTTTTGCTGATGCTGACGCAAGGGTGAGCAAATTTGGAACGATTATTTTTATGCTCTGAGAGGTACTAACTCCTGTGGAAGGAGCATTTTCCTGCTCCACCCAACTGCTGTCCAGCTGAACACTATATTTAGTAAACTGAGATTATCTGTCCAAGACAGAAAATACTTTCTGTCTCTTATTGTTTCAAATTTTAAAAAGCACAGAAAGTGGAAAAGGAAGATGCCTGCCCTAGGATTCTGTATGAGATGGAAAAAAGCAGTAGAACTGCATTTGTTTTGCTGTAGTTCCCTTCCACCTTTTCAAACAGATCTAAATGTCCAAGAGAAGAAGCACTGACACTTTTCAGCTTTATAGCTTTCTCTACCAGGAAGGCTTTACAAACATTTAGTTTGAATTTTCCTTTTTTCCTTACCTTTAACTCAGAACAGTTACTCTCTGTCTCTCCGTCTCTCTCTCTCTCTCTCATACTCATCAAATAACTGTAGATTGCTAAATACCTTTTCAAGCCAAATTCTAATTATTTGGCCATTTTCAAGACTTCCTTGTCTGTGAAATCTTTCCAAGAGCTGAGCAATTTGCACTGATTTTCTCTGAACCTTTTCCAGTTCATCAACTTTTTTTCTGGTAACGAGATACTTAAAAGGTGGAAGTCATCATTCTAGCTATAGCTGCCCTGAATACACAGACAGGAGTTACCAAATCCAGGCCCCAGGATGTGGCATCTCCTCAAACATTGCCCCAAACTGATTCTTGCTGTCATAGCACCTTGCTATTTTTTATCTAATTCAGTATTTCCTATAGACTGTGGGTTATTTCATAAATTCTTTCCCAGTTTTTCCCTCTGACAGATCATATGCCTGGATCCCTTATGGTTCCCTTAACTAAAAATTTCTGGTTTTCTTACGGGTCATTGCTGAAGACATTAAATTAGTGGAATACACATACGTCTAACTAGCACCAGTCAATTTCCAATCCACATGACAATGCTGGTCTCAAACCCAGCTTAGATCTCAGTTCAATTGGTAATCAAGGGGAATGAAGTCAGACACAAGATAAAAGGTCCACTTTGGAGTGTATTTGCTGCCAGGTCGGGCTCCAGATGGAGGAACAAGAGATAACTGTCCCATACACCTACTCTGGGGAACAACCAGACCTTGTCCTCTGGCTGAGCTGGATCCAGCCAAGTTCCTGCTCACACAATGGGAGAGGTCAGGATAGAAATCTGGGTGACTAGGCATCCCTGGGACAGCACAGGCAATGAATGTGACTGACCAGAGCTCTCCAGCCCTGCAGGAAAAGTCTATTTTGCCTAAACTCCTTCAACAACCTCAGGTCAGCCGTCACTGTGACAGCATACAGCTCTAGCCTTTCACTCTAGAAAAAAATCACTTCAAAATGGAACTTACATTTCCTATATCAGAGCTTAAACATGTTTTCTGAAACATTTTAACTATAATAAAATACAGCCTTTTTTAAATCTAGTGAAACCTAGAATGACTAAGCTTGGAAGAGGCTTATGCCCCAAGAAAGCAGGTTTTTGTTAAATGTTCCACATATAAACCATCTTTAAAAGATGTTTCCTTCAGTCAGCAGTTTCTTCCACTCAGTAATTTTTCACAGTCTGATATAAACTCTTCACAGCTTGGCTGTGGGATTTACCAGCATGCCCAGCTGGATGGCCAGCACAGCCACCCTGGCCTTCTGCTCTGGCTCTTGCTCAGCCTCCCGCAGTGCCTTGGCTCCTCTTGCATGACCCATATGCCCCAGGCAAATTTTGGCAACATCAAGCCTCTGAGTCTTCACACACATGCGAGCCATGTTCTCCCAGACAGCCTCACTGCAGGAAATGGGAAAGAAAAGGACAGCTGTTATTGTGTCACCTGGAAGACAGGTGAGGTGAGAGGAGAGAGAGTGTGAAAGGGGAAACTATCAGCATGTTGGGAATGGGGTGAGTGTAACAGAGACTCCAGTTGCTGTGTGAAGACTGAAGAGGAACAGAAGCAGGCTCACACACAAAGGTCAGTTCTTGAGCTGAATGACCCCAACCTTAAGGAAATATTGTGGGATTTGATTTACACCAATGTCTAAAGAACAGCAGTTACACCTCTACTCTGGAGACAGGCTGAGAGAGCTGGGGGTGTTCAGCCTGGAGAAGAGAAGGCTCTGAGGAGAACTTAAGAGCCCCTTCCAGTGCCTAAAGGGGCTCTAGGAGAGCTAGAGAGGGACTTGGGACAAGGGCTGGAGGGACAGGACAAGGGGGAATGGATTTAAATTGAAAAAGGGAAGATTCAGATTGGATATTAGGAAGAAATTCTTCCCTGTGAGGGTGGAGAGGGCCTGGCACAGATTGCCCAGAGAAGCTGTGGCTGCCCCTGGATCCCTGGCAGTGCCCAAGGCCAGGTTGGATGGGGCTTGGAGCAGCCTGGGGTAGTGGAAGGCATCCCTGCCCACTGCAGAGCGGGGTAGAACTAGATGGTCTTTAAGGTCCCTTCCAACCCAAACCAGTCTGTGATTCTATGTTCGTATGTATATAAACACTTATCATGTGCCCATCCAGCTGTAGCTGCAGCCTATAGACAGTCACAATACGCCCACACTGATGTTCAGAAATCAAAATTAAAATTATGAGACAAGTCTTAACCTCACACTGGAAATCTCCTGCTGCAGTCTGGAGTAGTTTAAATACTTAACAGCTATTGGGAGTCCAATTGTTTTACTTAGTAATAGGTAATGATGTGTAGGAAACAAATCACCAAACAACCATGTTCTAATTTAAAACTTGCATAAAATGGGCAAAAATAAAAGCTTTGTGATGCTCAGAATGAGAACTCCTCAGGGCTATGAGCTCATAGTTAGCACTGTCAAACCCCCTGCCAGGCAAGGCAGGACATGCTGAGGACTGTGCTTCTGGCTGGAATGGCTGGCAGAAGTGCTCAGCAGAAGGACCACAACAGAACTGACCATCACAGAGCAGAGCAAGCAAAGATTTTCACAGATTATATTCACATTTGAGCCTCTTCAGAATTTCATGCAATATGTTTGACTAATAAAAACCATGAGCATTCAAAATAAGGTTTTTTTCAACATCACCCTCGGCAGAGGTATGGTCTGTGCAGTTCTCAGGCACCACCACAGCACAAAGTAAAGATCTAAATTTTAAGAGCAGGAAAAAAAGAAGAAAATAATAGAATAGAATGACACTTTACGTCCTGCCACCAAATTCCCATCCAGTTTTCCTATTATTAAAGTGTTTTTCTGTTTCCATGGGAAAGTGGGAAAGCCCTGCACAAACAGGGGAAAGTGACTAACCGGGAAGCAGCGGAACAGGTGAAACCTGACGTGCTCTCCAACACATACACTAAGAAAAGGCATAGGAGAAGTTCTTTGCATAATTTACTTTAGAATTAGAGCATCTTTTACTTGCAATGCAACTCGTATAAAGGTTTCAGGTAGTAATTGACATAAATAAGTGATATTGACTTCATTGAGGACAAACGGTATAGAGAAAATAAAAAAGGAACAGAAGCAATAAATCAGGGACGAATTTCAGAAAGATCAGAAGTTTAGATCTGGTTTTAAAAAGGAAAAATGCATGTCTGAGTGCCACCTTTCTTACAACTGAGTGGTATTCAAATACAGCTTCTTCATGCTCTTCTCTCACATGTCCAACTCTCCAGCTGAGGAGCCAAAAGGAACATTGAATTTAAGCATGGGAATTTCAGACCTGGAAGGGCCTTACGAAAACCTTTGCTAGATCCTTCTGTGCATCACCGCTCAATACAGAAACGCTGCCTTGTGTCAGCAGATGTGACCTTCCTAATTTCTGAAAAGTTGGAACTGGTTTATTTTTTACTCCAGACACTATCTGTATCTGGAACTGGGAAAGGTGGGAAAAACACCTTTAAAGTAAACATTGACATGATTAACATGGTGTTAATTATGTTCACCTGTCTTTGACCAACACAGCCAGTTGAGTTCTGTCCTTAGGAAAAGCTGCTCAAGGCTGTGCCTGGGCACAGCTGTGCTTCACAGCACATGAGGAGAAGTACATTTTCCAAGCTCTGCAGTGTGCCAGAAGAAGCTGCCAACAGCCAGCTGGCTCTGGGTGAAGGAACGCACGTCTGTGCTGGGCTTTGTCAAGCTGACTAATAGTGAGTTTCTGAAAGGAAATCAAAGTCTTTATTTTTCAGAGCTCTGACAGTTCTCAAGTCCCTCCATGCAGGAAGATGAGAGTTCATGGGCTCAAACAGGCGAGCGGATGAGAATTCTTATTTAGACTACAGGGAGTGGAAACTTTTGAGAGGAAATAGACTTCACAGTGTATTTTAAAGTATGAAGTTAAAAGATAACAGCGTGCAGAGAGTCACAGCAGGATTTAGGAGATGTTGCTCATCATCTCTCATCTGTACTATGTTTTCCTGGATGGCAACAGCTCCTGCCAATGTCAAAATTCAGCAGGCACTGCTGCCCCTAGAACTCCTCTTTGGGAGCTCTTGTGCCCCATGCACCTACCTCTGGGCCATGTGGGCACCCAGGTACGTGTGCCCTGAGGAGCTGGAGTTCTGCCATCCCACCTCTTTCTCCTCCACTCCAAACCATTTGCAAGATGAACCTGAGAGGATCCAGCCATGGGTTCGCTGGGGGCAGCAACAAACTCAGAGGGAGAAACATCTGCACTTGCTTTGCTCTGCAGTTGGTTTTATTCTGGCAGGCACTGCCTTCTGCCACCTGGCTGGGCAGGCAGTGAGCACACCAGGCTCAAACTGCACCAGACACTGAACTTGCGAGTGTTTGCGGCAGAGCACAGCTTGCATGGACTCACTCAGCACAGAGACCACAGCAAGAGACAAGAGGATCACCAAAGAAAGATGTCCCGCCCATGGCAGAGAGTTGGTACTAGACAGTCCTTAAGGTCCTTTCCAACCCAAACCATTCCATGTTTCTAAGATTCTGAGAGACATGATCAGAGCAGCTCACCAGCACAAGAACCCATGGCATGTGTGACAACTGACTCCCTCTGACCATCTCTTCTCCTGCTTCTGCCCCGCAGAAACACCTGAAGGAGTGTCTCACCTAAGGAACCCAGCCTTGCTCTGCCCAGAGGAGTTCCCATACCCCGCTGGTTAGCAGCTGCACAGGGCAGAGGAACAGCCATGGTCCCCATGGAGCTGCAGCAGAGAATGGTTCTTTCCAGCAGACACACCCTTCACAAGAGGGACAATGCTCTGATAAGGTACATGGAGGGGAAAGTGCAGGGAATGGGAGGAGAGCGGAGGGGATCCTGGGAGCACCCACAACCCACTTCCATGTCTCTCTGTGTTTCAAGAAGACCAACCTCAGCCTTGAGATGCACAATACCTCCAGCATCAGGGCAAGTTATGCTGCCCCTCAGAAATGTGGGCAGATGGATGTGGGTCTGGTGAAGGAATAGGAGGTGCTGAACAAGTTCACTTAAATCCAAGGGAAAACTACAGTTTATCTCCCAACAGCTGCTAGTGTAGCAAGAAAGATTAATCTGTCCATGCATCCCTAAAAGGCAGCAACTCTCCTTTCCAGGCCTGCCCCTGCTGTCCATATAAAATGCCAAGTAATATTTTTCCCTGCCCCCAACTCTGACTCCAGGAATTTCCTGTTCCTCCCCTCCTCCTCCTTTCATCCCC
Organism: Dryoscopus gambensis; assembly: GCA_013389985.1. Classification (NCBI taxonomy): domain Eukaryota; kingdom Metazoa; phylum Chordata; class Aves; order Passeriformes; family Malaconotidae; genus Dryoscopus; species Dryoscopus gambensis. Next base: position 50,574 of record WEIT01022857.1, on the reverse strand, counting down.
CTTGGAAAGCCTCTCACATCTGTACTTCATCAGCCAAAGCTGGAAACTTAATGAAGCCCAGGCACAGCAGCAGTGGGAGCAGAGCCATGGGAAGGCATCCTGAGCAGCCTGGGAGCCCCAAGCCCCCCACCAGGCACAGGGATGCACCATCCACTGCTGCACCCCAAACTCCCCGGGCTCCAGGCCACATCCGCAGTGCCAGGGATTTGGGAAGCAAATGCTGATGCCTTTTAAGAGTGGAGACAAGTTTTACCACATATTTGATGGAAGTTTCCTTGCTTTCTATCTGACCTTTCACATCTGTTTTTCTGTGTGAACTGTTTACAGCATCCACAGTCTGATCTCACAAACCCTTCTGTTCCCATATATTTTTCATTGCCTATTTACCATGAAAGTTTAAAGAAAAAAATGGAATATTATTTAGAGGTGCTGGAGATTTATATGTCTGAAGTATCTCAGTGAAAGACCTTTCCTCCCTCTATTTAATATATTTGGAAAATGAACATTGATCAGGATCAGGGTAAAAAAAAAAAATCTTTCTTTTCAATTTGGGCCCCATTTTGTTGAACTGGACCCTATAATATAAGCATTATATATAACAAATTAATACTGCATCCTATAATGTTATATTATAAAAAATCACAGAACCACAGAATAGTTTGGGTAGGAAGGGACATTAAAAATCATCTTGTTCCAAACCCCTGCCATGGGCAGGGACACTAGACTGGAAAACTCTAAGGACTTGAGAAAATGAGGTTTTATCTGACATAGCTAAATTAGGTTTGATCCTTTTTTAATGCATTTATGGGATTCTGGTTGTATCTTTCCATGGGACTAAAAGACAAGGAACTAAGTAATAGATGAAAAGTTGTAACAGTTCAATGAAACTCTTGATAGTGTTAGTGATATTATATAAGCTACTCTAAGAAAAGTCAGGCATTTTTCATGGATGATCCAAACACTGAATGCTGTCAAGGCTACTCCTAAAAACTCTTCCCTGGCAGAAACAGAGCATTTGATAAAGCAGCTTTACAGAATATATCTATAATATCCCATTGAATACATAGCTTTGTTCCAAACTTACCCTCGTAAAACCAACACCAAGAGATTGCTCCATGTGGGTTGTATGACACAAACCCCTGTGCCCCACAGAATGCAGTGAGTGCTGCAAAATGCGCATCCCACTGCCTGTTTGTCAGCAGAGAAGCATTCACTAAGGCTGTTTTTTATTAAGCATCAGGATTCCCATACTGTTTAAATTGGATATTAGGAGAAATTTCTTCATGGAAAGGGTGGTCAGGCACTGGCACAGCTGCCCAGGGCAGTGGTGGAGTCCCCATCCCTGAAGGGATTTAAAAGCTGTGTGGCACCTGGGGACATGGGTCTGTGGCTGGGGCAGTGGTTGGACTTTATCTTTTCCAACCTTTATGATTCTATTATTAGACTGATTTGTTCAGCCTTTTCAAAATATAATTACTATTTTTTAAAATGTTACTTGAGAAGGAAGCTTGGGCCCTGCTGAAAATACACACTCAGACTTCATCAAATCACAGAAATCAAATGGGGACAGAAGCAGGTGTGTGACCTTTCCCTAAAGGTAAATCTCTCCTGGCATTATCTGTATATAGAAATCATCTGCCTTGCTGCAGAATCCCTGACTTATGATAAACACAAAACGATAATAGCAAATAATCCAAGGGGTTTAAAATATGCAAATATGGTCATTGCTGGTAGGAAACTTCTTTGAAGAATGGCAGACACTGGTGTGTTTATACAGAAAGTTCTAAAACCGTAAATGTACAGAAACATGACCAATCACAGGGAAAAAGAGAAACCAAAGATGCTATCGTGTTCTCAAGGGATGAAGACGCTCAAAGTACTTAAAGCTTAATTCGTTTAAAGATTAAAAGTGATCAGAGCACATGGAGGAGGGTTGAGTTCATAGCCAGGTTAGTACATTCAACATCAGTAGCTGAAAACTAATTATAGGAGAATATAGCTTTATTGGAGTTTTTCCTCCTTCTCTCACTAACAAGTCTTGAAAATAAAATGTTATCTTGCAAAAAATTTCAGACTAGTTTGTTTCTGTGTATTGGGTCAGGGCAGATCAGTTGGTTAAGGGCAAAGCCTCTTGCCTGGTAAGACAGAGCCATTATAAAATTAAATCAGTTTCTAATCTAATGATATTGATTACAGAGATGTGAACTCCCGTGCCAGCACCTCAAGTGCCAGCTCTGTGCCAGCTCAGTGCTAGGTCTCCTTCAGTGCTGACCGGATGCTGTGCCTTCACTTTACTGTGTACGAGGCTATGCTACACTCGTGCGGTATTTGTGTCGCCTGAAGAGCTGTGCCCGGCTCAGCTCAGGAAGGGTAGAACCCCAGGCAGCACCGCCCGGCCGCAGGGCAGTGCCCACCAGAATCCCTGTCCTCGTCCCGGTGCTGCCGAGGCAGCTGATGGGAACAGCAAACAGCCCTTTGGAGAGCCAGTCTGGGCAAGACCGCTCTGGAAACATTCAGGTTCAAGGACCGTTTTGAATGCCCTCAACAATTCTCTTTAACCTGTTTATCAGAGCAGCGCCTGCCTTGCCCCGTGGCAGGGACATCCCATCGCG
>WEIT01022857.1:16660-45035 GCA_013389985.1 Dryoscopus gambensis | reverse complement strand
TTCCGCTGGGGGGGGGGGGGGGGGGGCCTTTTCCTCACCGCAGTTGCTGTTCTCGTCCCGGCACTCACAGCTCGGCTCTTCGGAGAGGGACACGGCAGACCAACCTCCTCGAGATACTCCAGACTTGCAGATCACCTTTGGGATGACCAGATTCTCCTCTGGCTCGGCTTGGCTTTGAGAGGATGACATCTGTCACCGTTTGCAGGATATTCTGAAGTTTGCACCCAAACCCAGGCTTTTGGAGCAGCGCTGGTTGGCTTGGAGCACTCTGCACTCGGCAGGCTACGGCGAGCATCCCATCCCGCCCCTGCCCCACCTCAGCTCAGGCTCTCCTGCCCCGAGACTGGATTCTGTCTGGATTTGCCCCGTCCAGCACGGAATGGACCTCCCTATCATCCAGTTCACCACGGGACTGGCATTACTTATCAAAGTGCAAGAAGGCGGATAAGTCAACACTGGGAAGGACCTAAAAAAGCTTCTTTGTGTTCTTATTTTATGGAATTCTCCTATCTACCTCACAAAATTCTCATTTCCTTGGTCAGAAACCCCTCTGGAGTTGACTTCAAGAATGAACGGTGATGTCCTCTAGCCCCCCGTAACACCCCAGCGCAGCCGCCTGTTCCCAGCCCAGCTTCAATGTGCTGCAGCTGACTGAGACCTCGTGTCGTCTGCAATTAGAGACTGGCAGCAAGCTGACAGTCAGATATGACTGTCCAGAAACTGGTAGCCACAGCTGTGTTGGTAGCCCTGGTCTCACTCATCCTTAACAATGCGGCTGCCTTTACCTCCAACTGGGTGTACCAAACGCTGGAGGACGGGCGCAAGCGCAGTGTGGGCCTCTGGAGGATGTGCTGGCTGGCAGAGCGGAGCAGAGGGGGTGCAAGCACCAGTGCCAGGCACGGGCAAGGAGAGGAGCAGGAGTGTGAAGCCCTGGGCTGGGGTTCAGAGTTGGCTGGGTTCCAGGAGTCACGCAGCACTGTCAAACGTAAGTGTAGTCTCTTATCTTCTCTGCAGACACGAGGTCGCAATTGATAGGGTGCACCTGGTCCCCAGGAGTTCAATGCCTAACCCTGAAATCATTGTTATCTGTCTTAATCTAAACATCTCTTCACATTCATTCCCAAATAAATTAACTTCATAATACAAGAAGCATGATGTCCACCAGTGATGAACTAAACTCCTCCTCCCCCCTCAAAACCAGCAATCTGCATGGTGCTGCCTGGTTTATGTAGCGCAGGAATCAATCTGCTTTGATAAAATGATCTGTGAAATGTAAGCCTAAAGTTCTGAGAGATTTTGGGCTTACTTCTCCCTCCTGGGCTCGTGCCATAAGATATCCCTTCCTCCTCAGTACAACAGCAACCACAGTTGCTCTGAATACCTTAAAACTAAAAAAACCCCAAACCCGAAAAGATATTGCGATGAATGACATGTTGAGTACCTTCTGTTTGCTTATGCTGGAAATGCCAGGAGCAGAAAAGACAGAAATAGTTGTGGTAAAAACATGTAAAATTGAGAAAGGTCTTAAAATGTGTAACTATTCTTGGTGAAAAAATACAATCAATATACAACTTGGTGACTACAAAAATCATTACCCACGGTGTATTTTTAATTTTGCACGTTCACAGACTTGTGGGATTTGAAGAAGGCAAATAGCTTACACCGAGCTAGGGAAAATTATTGGATAACATGAGAATTACAGAACTGATTAATAAATAATAAACCTTATATATCCCATTCATAGCATTAATAGTGCAATCCTGCTCTCCCAGAGCATAACTGTGCTGGAATAGGATCACAGAAAGGCTTGAGTTGGAAGGGACCTTAAAGACTGTTCAAAATACCTGCAGACACCGTGGCTGGGACCACAACTACCCTGGTGCCAAAAGGTTTCTCCCCTAAACCCCCGCCCCAGTCCCAGCAAGCCGGGCTGTGGGCAGCCATTTGAAGCGGAATCAGTGCTTCCGCTGCACACTTCAACGCATGGAATTTAACAGAACAAATGGCTATAAAGTCCATGCCTTGACAGACCACAGGATTTTCCCAAGATTTCAACAATGCTTGTAAACCACTCTGGTACCTCTGACGGACTGTTGGCAGCATCAGTAACATACATTATTTCAAACCAGATTTTTTTCATGCTTTGAAATGTGGAGAAAGAGAAATTGGTCCTTGGAGTTTCTTAGATCCCTCTAGAGAGAAAGCAAAGAAATATTGGAGGAATTTCTTTTAAAAATGCTTTAATGTGGACTCATTCCAGATCATATTTTCCAACAAAATTATGCAGAAACATTTTTTGTACATTTGCTAATACTGAGCCCGCATAAATCACAAACAAAAAATTTCTCAAATGTTTTAAAGTCCTTACCCTTTCAATACTTTTTTAACTGAAAGAACTTTTATAACAATAAATGGTTATAAATAGGATTAGACTGTGGGAGAAGTTCCTTCATGTGTATCCTCAGCTTCGCCTCTGGAATCACTTCCCCAGTTAATACTGATAAGCCATATTCTAACTTGAAGAACATGTGCACCATTCACAAATTGTGAAAGTACATGTTATATACTCAACACTGGAACAAGCTCCTGTACAGTGAATTTGGCTCCTGCAGCATTTTTAACACACAAGCTTGTATTTCTTGCTGCCAGCCAGGAGGTGTGTGGTGCCTAGAGATGAGAGGTACTAGTTTCATGGCAGAACTGTCTGGGCAGCAGTTTCTGATGTCAAATAGAAGGATATTGTGACAGAAAATTTGAAAATTTCCAAGTAATAATTATAGCATGATGAAGTGCTCAGAAGAATAACCACTAATTCCAATTTAAAGGAGGCTTTTCAAGCCCAGGGACGTTATCTGTATAGGAGTAAAGCATCTATTCCCTATTTAATCTGGAAGCAAATAGTAAGCCAAGGCCAATTCTGAATCTTGATAAAGCACTTAAAGGAAAATCCCCTCTGTGCAGCCGTGTCATGACAAACTCAGTAGGAAACACAACTGTGGCATTTATTTTTAAGACAATTTTGTTTCCACGGACATACATATGGTCAGTTATGAGCCTGATTCTGCATCCATGGATTTGTCATTCTAAAGAATTTCTCTAATAAGAAATCACACATTATTTTAGTAATACCTATGGCAATCCTCATCTGTCAGTTGTAGATGAATCACAGACATGAGGGGGGTGTGTGTGTATATATACATATGCATACGTATACATACATCTAAAAATAACCTTATGAAGGAAAAAATGCCTTCATCAATGCTGAGTTACCACAAAGTATTTTGGATGCCATTTGTAGAAGAACATAGAAAACCTGTTCTGGCAAAAGCAATGTGAAAGAGGCCACAACCTGGCCCATATAAAACAATATATTTATACACATACAGATATACATATTTGAGAGGCAAGCTATTTATCTCACAGTTCTACAGAAAAACTGTAAGCTCTTTGGGAATTTGCTTGTCCATATACTAAAGACTCCTGTACAAGCAGTATGTAACTAACAGCCAACTAAGGCACTACTATAAGCTGGCTCCTTCCCTGGCAGAGAGAAGTACATTCTTAGAACTTGCTTTTCACTGACTTTCTCTGCCTGCTCTTTCTCCCATTGAAATCACAGAATCACGGAATGGTTTGTGTTGGAAAGAACCTTCAAGCCCATCCTTCTACTATCCCAGGTTGCTCCAAGCTCTGTCCAACTTGGCCTTGGACACTTCCAGGGAGATGGGGCAGCCACAGCTTCTCTGGGCACCCTGTGCCAGGGCCTCACCTCACAGGGAAGGAGTTCTTCCTAGAAATGGCAAAAAACCCAAAAAGAACTCCATGGACAGGAGTAAATTATATTAAAAATACAGAGAAATGAAGTGTCACAATGTGAACTATTTCTGCAAGGCACAACATCAGAAGCATGGGCAACTGATCCTATGGGAAAGCACATCAACTCTTGTCCTTCAAACCTCACTCTCCTGGAAGTGGAGATCCCAGGCCCTTTCACTTGTCTTTACCTACCTTTCTCTTTCTCACCCTCTTGCTGTGCAGCCCTGCACCTCTCTTTCAACCACCTGTGATGCTGAAAAGCTTCTGTGATGGTTCAGATGACTAACAGCAAAAGAATCCCCAGGTTTAGGGTGGAAGTTGGGGATGGGATGGGGTTTTTGGTGGATATTTTTCCATTGGATTAAGCCATGGTATCAGAGTCCAACAAGTGCTGCTGCTATCACAAGCTAAGTGATAAAGGTGTAAGGAGGGGTGAGATGGCTCCTTTTGAGTGGTAATAAACTCTCAGATCTGAAACCTTCACCTATGCTGACAATCAGCCCAGCTATGAGGACATCAATCTAAGCTTTTATAACTTTGACAAACCACTGAATGATAAAAACTTAAATGTTTCACTGAGAACTCAGATTGTATAGTCCCTCTTCAAACACTTCAAGGAAACCTGGCCAGGTAGCCTAACTCTCTTGTCACCTGAGTGTAGGAAAAGACATTTGACAAAGATTATGGAGCTGCAGTTTCAGAGCTGTCGCAAAATTTTGGAAGATTATGCTCTTGCCTGCATCTCTTAACGCTTCAGAAAAAGCCCATAGGCAGTAGAAGCACAGCCTCAGTAAGAGGTGGGGTAAGACAGCGTGTCATGAGTAGTCAACACGGAGCTTTGTGCCCATGTCACACGTCAGCAAGCGCAGCACACCCAGCGATGCAGCCCCACTCAGGGACGCGTGAGCTACCTCGAGTGGCAAGAACACGCAGCTACACCACCACTGATGCCTCTCAGAGCCAACTCTTCTCAAAGCCATCTAGGTCCTGGCCCAGTACCATGCCAGGAATACTGCATGAACACACCAGATTACTTGGAATCAACTTAGGTATTTTTAACCACACTGCAGAGTACAAATACACCCTTAAGTTCTGCCGTGCTCTGAGGCTATCTCTGGATGGGCACAGGGATTTATTCATCAGCCGAGGTCACAGTTTGTCCCTTTTTGGCTAAAGAACATTAGGAACAATGTGGAAATGCAGGAATAGGGAGGGGTTTAAAAAATCCTAACTGGGTTCCTTCAGGGCTGCAGGAGACATAAGGAAAATTCCAACAGCAGGACATGTGTGTGTCAACTTCTGATGGTCAGAGCTGGATTGCTTGTGGGAATTGCAGTTCTAACAAGGAGTGTAACCCATGCCAGGGAGAGGCACAGCATCAGGAGCAGCTACATGACTGCCACAGGAACCCCAGGTAAACACCTGTCCAGCCTGGATGGATGATTGGTGCACACACATAGACACAGGGACATTCAGCGGCTGAGGCAGGATGCTGCTCAGAGTGGGAATGAGGAGCTGAGGTTTGCTATAGAGGCAAGCAGCTGTTTACATTAATGCCCATGTCCGCTGCATTTACACGAAGTTCCAACGTCTCCAAAATGTCCAATTTCTCTGAAATTTGGCTGTCAGAAGCCAGGCTGAGTCAAGCAGCTGAGTGTGCTATAGATGTGTTACTTGTCTACATATATGTATTTCCATAGATAGAGACCCAGAAAGGAGGCCAAGTGCATCTGGAGAAGACAGGAACTACTACCAGTTTCAAAAAAGCCCCAAAACTTATTATACACATGATATATATTGCCTGATACAATGCTCAGGCTGTTCCACAGAGATGAGGCAGCACAGGCAACTGGCAGCTCAGAGTTTGTGATTTCCCATCCTAGTATCTGAAATATGAGCAACATTTAAATAAGTGACACTACTAATTTAATGATGGAGCCATGTCTGAGAGACATGGCTTTTCAAATTGGAGTGAATACTCATTTTAATGTTGGGGTACAATTCCGTGTACTCATTTTGGAACAGTGCAAAACTCCTCGGGATTCGGGACAGGAAAATGAACCTAATACACATTTCAATGCAGTACATACACAAATGTTGCACAGAAATACTGTCAGAGCGATCAGAGTTTGGTTACTCTTACCATCAAGACTTTGAATTCAATTAAAGCATTATGAGTGAAAATGGCTCTGGAGCTTTTGAAAATTTCAGATTAATGCATTTATCAAAGCCACCAATACAGATTACCCTGCTGAGGTTTATAAAGAGGCAAACTATGATATCTAGACAACTCATACCTCATCAGAAACAGCTGTGTCTATTAAAACTGATCAATGTATTGAAGGCTCTCAATGCTGGGTTTGCAAGGGCCCATCACTTAACCATAAGCACTTGCTTATGTTGAAAATAGTTAATGGAGCCATGTCTTCAATCCAAAAGCAATGACTGAAGCTGTTATAAAAAACATCCATCAACCACACTCTCCCCAGACAAGATCTGTCTGCGTTTCAAAATAAGTATTCAAATGTGAAGTTTCACACTTAGATGAGCTGAACGGTAAAGTTCCAAAATACCTAAAGGGATGGAAGACTCCACCAGTTTGTCACATCAGAACACTATTTTAATTGTGTCAAAACATATTGGGTTTTCCCTGCTCCCTTCCTCTTCCTTAAATTACTATTTTTAAGTGAAAAAAGCATAAATTGCATGCTTCAGACAGCCTCCCAGAAGGTGAAAAAAGCAAAATAATTTTTGAGATATCCATGCATTCATAATTTTTAAGATATTCATCCAGCAACAGAACATACTGAGGACTCTTGTTGCTGAAAGCTCTATGGCAACTTACAAAGACTTTTTTTAAAGAGCAGGAGAGACTTCCCTTTTCAGGGCAAAGTCAGTAAGACCTGCAAACAACATGATCATGTGGAAAGGGTACAAGGCAAAAACGAAAAAAATAGATTCAGATCTGTTTCACTTTTAAAAAATTAGCGACTATTCACACCATCAAAATACACCTGCATCACACAGGCACCTCTTTAAACCTTCTTGGTCTCAGTGACACAGTCAAGCAAAGGTGCACTAAGATACTGCCAGTATTTGGCTTAGTTTGTTTCACAAGCACTTTTAAAGGGTTTCTCTGTATTTCCTAATTGAAACTCGAAGAGGCTAGCAATATAAATACCACAAGTTTAAATCGACAGAAGAAATTAAACGTCAAAGACTTTATAAATAGAGTACAGGTTTGGGAGGCATAGCACAATGCTGACAGTCAATAAATAATTACAGTGGTTCTATTTATTGTCCCTATTATCTCAGAATTGTTTTAACAGTACGCGCTGACCTCCTACGCCCATGTTGTAAAATGAAGCACAGTTGTACTTTGCACTTTCATAGTGCTCTTGGTATCCAAGGCACAGCTCCAGCTGATTTCCATGGCAGCTGTGGAGACTGCTCAGCACATCTGACCTTTGCTGACAGTGCTGACATCCAAAACAAAAGAAACACATGATTCATTGCCAAAAGTTTGACTGAAGTGATTTTTTAAAAAATTCTAAGGAAGGGTTTCTTCTAAAATTATTTATTAATACAGAATCCAGCTCTCTAGGTTGGAACTCATGTTTATGAACAGCGAGACCATAGGTAAGAGCCAGCAAGACAGAAGCCTTGCTCTTTCTGACTCTTGCCTTTCACCCATTTAGGTTCAAGCATACTATTCTGGCTTTTCCTAGTTTTGGTACTTGGTTTCCATTTCTGAAGTCCCTATAATGTGGATTTTAAAAATTACTCCAAAAGGCTGAAAAATATGATGCATTCTTTATCTCAGGATAACACCTCAGCAGAACGTCAAGTTCTAGAGGAAAACGGCATGCTCAGTTAGAATCTCCGATTATATTAGAGGAAACCTAATTACTTACCTAGTTAGATTTTTATCAGCAGGTTATGATCGCAGCCTGTAGACATCCAGGCCAAGAAGATGAAGTCTAGCATAGTTACTAGAAATTGCAAATGGGTTCTAACAAAAATGAGTGAAGCAACTTAAGTGTAAGGACCATTACCAGTTTCATCTATAATCAATTAGAAATCTCTGTTCAGAAACACAACCATTTCTCCTCCTTTCCAGAATAAAGTCATGTATGAACATGAAGCACTTAAAAGGGCAATCAGGTACATCTTAAAATGCGTCCTAAATAATTCAGCAAGTAAGTGATTAATACATAAACCCAAGAGCCATAGGAAACAGCATCAACAGAACATTTTTTTAAAAATTCCTTTCATTACAAAACCAAGAAGCAATATCCCCCAGGAGATTTAAAGAACAGATGCAATCATAGATGCAATCAGCTTCACAGCAAGCTCAGGTGGCACCATCCTTCAGCTGAGCATAACCCATCCTGCATTATTAAGAGTTTAAGAGCTAATTAAGAATTTAAGTACCATTTTTGAGATGCAACAGACTTAGTGTCCCACAGTGGACAGGGATAACAGCACACTCCCAGTCAGCTCCTACAGCTCAGATGCCAGCAGGAGATTGTGAAGGCACACAGAGATGCTAGGAGTCAGCACTGTCCCCATGCACTGAATAAGCATGTGGTCACTAGATTCTTCCCAGGGCTGGATACTTAATAGCTCACTCACAGAAGCTGGACTAAAGTTTGCACTAAAATTTTCGTTTATTAAAAGGGGTCTTTCTCCGGGGCAGTTTTAAACTACTATGAAAATATCTTGAGCTATTTTGCTTAATCATTAAAAAGCTTGAATTCCGACTTAACCGGGTTTTTATCCCTCTATGCAGACAGAAAAGGGGAAGAAACGCTCCCATTTTAAGCAATTAACATAATGTGATCTTCCAGTGAGATCATCCTTCCTCATTATCCCAAAACACTGCAAATTACTCTCCAGTAAGAATAATCTTCTCCTGCAAACAGTTCTGGGGCTATCATGAATCACAACAACAAAACTGCTGCTTGTAAATAAGAAAATCAAATTAACATCTCTAATCCGGATGGATACAGCTGGTTTAGGAAGAGAGCAAAACAACAAGGAAGCTGACTTGGTCTCATCCTTTGAATTTGGGGTTTGACTCTTGACTGATCACTGTTTTTAACAAAGCAGAATTCATTAAGCCAGTACCCCTGGCTGTACAAGAGTCTCAGCTGGATGCCCTGTCCATGAATTAACTGCTTCTCAGAGAAAAGGGGGCCCACAATGGGCTTCCAGAAGGAAAAAAGCAGAGACTAGCACTGTACACTGCTGAACAGCAGATACTTAGAGCAGAATTTCTGGAGCCATTCAGCTCCAACCCTTTCCAGCTCTCAACAGCCAAGTTGCATCTTAAGGGAAGTGAATAAAGGTACTGATGGAGGGCTTGTCCTCCCTCTTTCACTTGTCAGATGCACACAAAGGAATAAACACCTTCTGCAGTGTCTAGGTCTATTCTGCTGGAAGTATTGACCTCTAGCTATTGGGAACATCCACCTCTGGCTATGGGGAACATCGACCTCTGGCCACAGGGAATTCATCAGAGTTAAATTTCAAGAGACAAGCGACATTAACAAAGAGTTTAAAACAAAAAATGTGGGATTTTCAAAATACAAAATACCTACGCCATGACAGGCAATAGATTCTAGGAGTGAGAGGTTGACACAAATGCCACCAGTAACTGTGTAGACACTAAACCTACTATGCCCATCTTGTTTTACAAATTGTCATTAATAAACAAAATGCAAAAGTTGATGAAGTCTGCAGTGGCCACGAAAAGGGACACTGGAATCATGGCTACTATAAATGAAGCTGAAATGGTTGAACAGATGATCCTACATTTATGGTAATTATCAAATCTATAGAAAACTCATCAGATTAGACTAAAGCTGGCTACTGAGGCAATTTTGCTGTACATATAATTTAAAATAGAGTGAAAGAGCACAAAGGCAAATACTAAATTTCACAGCTTTTACAAAAACTATATTGCAGTTACAAAAACTATATTTATTCCTGGATTGAGCAGTCATTCAAGCAGGAGAAGAGCTTTGTGTCTTGGCCTTCCTCAACAGTATTTCTCTCTTCAATGGCCTTGGGCTGAGCTCTGAAGAAATACTTTGACATTGCACACTCAATTCCCTTTCTTGATCCATAGTGTCCATTGGTTGTCGGCACTAAAAAGAGGCCAGCACTGCTGGTGCAGAAGCTCAGCTTAGGGTTGTGTATGTACAAAATAAAATTACAGTGTGCTGAGCTGACAGCATGCAAAGTCACAATGGCTATGAGTAAGGAAGCACAGTCACCTCGCATTTTGAGGCTGAATACAATTAATGAGCTCTACTGCCAGAAGAATGGACTTCATGCATTACTGTAAGAGTTATAAATTATTGACGGGCTGCCCAGGGTAGGGGTGGAGTTCCCATCCCTGGAGGGATCTAACAGATGTGTGGATGTGGCACCTGGGGACATAGTGGGGGCCTTGGCAGTGCTGAGGGAACAGTTGGACTTGATGATCTTACGACTTGTTTTCAGCCTAAACAATTCTATGATTCTAAGTTTGTTTTTTTTCCCAAGAGGAATCATTACAATTCTAGAACAACACTGAAAGATGAAAGATCATACATTAAACCTGTTATAATAAACCAACATCTCTCATATGTGAGATGGAAAGGTACTCAGGTTGTAATACCTTACTCCATAAAAATTGTCTTCACATTTAATGAAATCATACCAGCTACTTCCTACTTATTCTACCAATCATCAACCTGCTGCAGCTCCATGGACCACGTGCAACCTTCTTTATGGTTAAAAGGAGCAGCTATGCAAAATACCCATTGCATTTCCACATATCTCTGAAGGGTGTAGTGTATTAGGCCAATAAACATCCTTAAGTGTGGAGTTCTTACAAAACAGCAGCAAAGATGGTCAGTGTTACCCATTCAATGCTACTGCACTTCCAGCTGCAGGAGAGGACAACGATCACAGAACCATTTTGTGAAGATTAAATTGTTACAAATTTGCTTGAAGTTCAACTGAGTCACAGTCAGAAACGTAGTATTTTTAGTATGCATGATATAACATCATCTGTGGCAAAGCTAAAATCTGTAATACAGTTATAGAGTGTTTAAAAAAGTCACAAATAGGAGCAAAAGCAAAAATTTGGTGGTTATTTCTGTGTCACAGGCCAGTATGTATTTCTGGCATAAACTTCAGACTTTAAAAGGTTGTTTCTATACAGAGGCGCCTTTTTTTTTTTTTTTTTTTTTTTTTTTTGAGCTCATGCATACTATATACAGACAAGGCAACAGAATCCATTATGGCAACATTTTTTTTAATTTGATGCTACAGATAGTTCTAACACCAAATGAAAGTCCTAATAATGGCTGGAAGCCTGCTCTTACTTTGGCCATTTCTCCTTTGAAAGTCATGACTATCTCTTCAGCAAGCACTGGTGCTCAAAGCATTAGAGAAGTCCATCTGAGTGGAAAACCAGAACACTCCAAATGTTCAGAGTTTTACTGGCGTTTATAAAGCTCAGACATCTGCTTTATAAGACTTCTGTTTATAAAGCCAATGTGCTTCATGACCTGTGAGCATTCAACATGGCAAGAGATGGATGCTGCCAGTGCTGAAAGGGCAACTTTGGAAGTTAAACACAAAATCTTTGAACAAATTATTTCTTTGAGTAAAATAACTTTCTTCTCTGGTCAGAAATTAACTCACTAGGAGAAGCCAAAAATACTTAGCATATTACCTTTAAACATTTTATTCAGTGGAAAAAGTTTAATGGACTATGGTTCTTAACTAACTCTTCAGATACAATACTAAATTTTATTAAATTTTAATTAAATGAGTTGCTACTTAGAACACTAGAAGCTGAAGATGGCCTGTGAGGGGAAAATAAAGGGTGAACATTTTTATGACTCACAAAAGTAGGTCAGACTTCATGATTAACACAGTTAAATTTACTCATGTTTATATCAAGTTCTGTTTTCTGCACTTCCTAGCAGTCTCCTTGCAAGATCAGGAACCAAATTCTGGTGGTCAGTGCATCCACCAAACTTAAAGTCAGTTAAAACACTTCTAAAAGTCTGTTGAATATTCATGTCCAGAGTCTGTCTTTCTGTAGTATATGCCAACTTAAACATGGTGCTACTTCTATTTCAGAATAGCAATGACACATAGCAAGCTATGTGGAACTGGCACAGTGATATTTGCAATTCCCACCTTTTGCTAGAGAGGAAGGAAAAGGATAAAAACAGGACATCCATCAGGTTAACAGGAAAAATAGGAAAAAAAGCCTGACTACAAGTACCCAACTTTGCAATTAATATATTCCATTCAGTAGCCAGCTGGGAGACACATTTTAATCAGGTTTTTAGCCAAGACTGCAGACTGTAATCATTGCTGCATTTGTTCTTTAATAGAGAATCACAGATTATCTCAGGTTGGAAGGGACTTACAAGGATCATTATGTTCAACTCCCGTTCCTCGCAGGACTATCTAAAACTAAAACATATCACTAAGAGCATCCTACACAAACCACAACTCTGGCAGCCTCGGTGCCACGACCACTGCCCTGGGGAGCCTATTGCAGAGCCCAACCACCCTCTGGGAGAAGAACCTTTTCCTAATAACCAACATAACCCTCCCCTGACACAGCTCCAGCCATTCCCTCAGGTCCTGGCACCAGACAGCAGAGATCAGCCCCTCCCTGTGAGGAAGGTGCAGAATCCACCAGGGTCACCCCTCAGCCTTCTCTTCTCCAGGCTGAACTGGCCAAGTGATCTCAGCCACTCCTTGTGTGTCTTACCCTCAAGGCATTTCATCATCCCAGTCACCCTGCCCTGGGCATACTCCCATCATTCAATGTCCTTTTTATTTTGTGTTTGTCATCCTCCCTGTCATGGTGTTCCAGTACAGACTCTGGCCTGTACATTTTCCTTTTCAGTTCAAGATCTCTGCTCAGCCAGGCCCTCCTTCTTCCCTGCTTGCATGATTCCCATGCTTTGGAATTGCTGGCTCCTGCACTATTAAGAAGTCACCACTTTGCCCACAAGTCTCTCTCTTTACAAACTGTGCATCTCAGAAGGCACCTTTTCTAGTTGACCCTTCGGTCCCTGCACCAGAAGTTACCTTCCACATCTTTCACCTCATTTAGAACTGCCAAGCCTTGACATCTTCATTACAACCATTTCCCTCATTACACAGATGGAAATTTAAGGGTCTTTGCAGTGTATCCCAAAGATTAATAAAGGGTAACAGAAGAAAGATTTAAGAATCCTCTAGACAAAGCTTCTGTAAACCAGTAAGACCTTAGCATTAATATTCACAGGATGTTTTTTAGGACAATACAGATGGACTAGGGGAAAAAGAAATTCAGGGTGTTATTGGTTTGTCTTAGGGATGGTTATTATTTTAGGGCATTGAAAAACTATTTATGGTTCCATTTCAGTCTGTGCCACACAAATAGAAAGCAAACATCAATCCTGCCCCAAATAATTCTATGGATTACAGGTAGAATCTTCAGTGAGGAGAATTCCAGTATCTCCAGTGGGCCGTTCTGGGAAACTAGCTGCTTGTTTCATGCACTGAAGCAATACTTACAGGATGCTGTGCAACTAAAGGAAAGAATCAATACACGTCCTGAAGAAAATCCTTTCTTAATCAGACCCCAGGGAAGGCAGTTAGGGCAAGGGACTGCTGGGAGAAGGGATTGCTCTCTGAGAATTGTTTTCTGTGGACTGACAAACTTTCTATTCCTGCTCAGTCAGGATTTTCTTTTCGCCAATTTTATACTGTTGTAACTTTATGCTGCTTCTGTTTCCCTAGTGCAGTTCGACATGATGCGTGCCTGCAACCTCATTGCCACAGTGGCTCTGACTGCCGGCCAGCTCCTCTTCGTCCTGGGGCTGATGGAGCTCCCCATCATCTCCCAGGACACCCAGTGGTGGGAGGAGGCCATAGCTGCTGTGTTCCAACTTGCCAGTAAGTCCATTCCTTTTTACCGATGGAAAAGTACTCAGTCTCTATTAAATCCAGGCGGAAAAGTGTTTCTTACTTTTAAGTGACAAAGAATAGCTATAAGGCTTATATCTAAAAGCAAGTTCATTGTCTCTGACAAGCTATCCCCATGAGACTCTGCAGTATGTGAATAGAAGCTTTTATCTGGGATGTATGATAATGAGGCTTCTGCCAACCAAAAAACCCCCAAGCCTTTATTATTTCCTATGAAACCAGGAAGGCAAACATGAGAGAAAAAAGGTGGATATGTCATAATCCCACAATTTAGCAGAGCAGAATATACTACAGGAACTGTGAGAAAGCAGAGCAGAAGCGCTGAGCAAATTTTTGATGTCTTGTTGAAACATGATTATTTGATTTTAGCTAACTGAATTTTACTCAGTGACCACTAGCTGGATTTTGACAAACAGATATGTCTGCAATCCAGCAAAGAAAGCTGAAGTCAATTCATACCACTGACTGCTATAAATAAAATTCCCACAGCAATTCTCATGGACTGTATACAGAACTGCATGAGGAAAAGAGGAAGTGGGTTTATCACAATGCCATTTTGACAGCAGTGGCAACAAAGTGTAAACATTCTGCAATAATACCTTTCATTACTACATAAAGTAAGTAACTTCAGTATTTATTACAGTAAGAGTCCAATCCTATACAACATCCATGCAGGAAACTGTCATTAATAGAATAACATTCAAGCTGTTTATAAGATCAGATTGAAAATACTTCTTTTTTTTTTTTTTTTTTTAATATATACATATATAATGCAAAGAACAGGTTATAATAAAGCAACACCATTTTATTTAAAGTTTTAATTTCAACTTTAACAACTCAATATTAAGAATGGCATAAAACTACTGAGACCTCAGGTTTACACCACTGCAAGATCAGAATCTGGCCTCGGCCATTTAAGTATGGTCTCATAGCAATAAAATGGTTAGGTTTTTTTAGGTCCATTAAGGATGAGGAACACGAAATCCAGATGAGAGGAGGAGACTGCAGAGGTTCTGTAACCCTCAAAGCACCTGATCCATCTTCCAGGTGCAGTAAGAGCCTCAAGCACCAGTCAATGCTTCCAAAAGACAGATATACAGCCTTGCCATAAAAGCCCTCCCTACAGCCCCTTCGTGTCTGTGTAACTGTGGATATCTTCTGGATAGTTCTCCCTGACTACTGGCCTGCTGTACTCCCATCCTCTCCAAATTCGACCTGTTTTTCCAGAGCGGAAATGCATTCTGGCCCTGTTTGGATGTGTTCTTTCATTGACAAACAGCACAGGGGACAGACGTGGGCCTTTCTTCTACTGTGGCTGCTAATTTTAGACTGGGATTTTTTTTTTTTTTTTCCTGTGCTGGAGTCCGTTTTAAACACAGCCAGAGAGAGACTGAAGGGCGCCAGGATATCCCGACGCAGGAGGAGGAAATGCCTGCTATTACCTGTTATGCAAGCTGAACCTTGAAATCCCCAGTGCTGGGAGGGGACAGGGGAGAAAAGCCACAGTCAGAATGATTAACAAAACACTATGAGAATGGCTGAAGAAGCTTTTGGATCAAGGAGTTCATCTGCCTGCCTATGTTCAAAAGGTGTGAAGGGATGGATCTGGCCGCCTGTGGTGATATGAAGACAGATATTGTGCTGTGTGAATCTGCAGAAATAACAGTGACTATCCCTGCCCCATTCTCCATCCCCCTTTGCAGTTATGCCACACTCTCCTTTACCATCACCAGATAGTCTTCTGCCCTGAAGTCATGATATTCATTTTACATCTCATTATCTTAATGTAACTTTATGTTTAAACAAATTCCTTCGTATATCCAGAACAATCACCTGAAGTCTTCCAGAATGCATACTTTTGAAAAAAGCGGGAAGAAGTTGTTATATCTGCATTAACCCAATATAAAATAGACTTCTTGGAGACCTCTTTAATTTTCCAGAAGAATGGTACATCAACTGCTGATTTCCTGGGAAATCAGGGGTCTGCACTCACTAAACTCCCTGGACTGGGCCCAGGTGACAGCATTTTAGACATTATGGATGAAGTGTCTTTGATATCAGACAAAACCCCTGTGCAGAGAGTGAGCACTTCCACTGCTCTGATGAAGGGCTGCTGCTGCATCTGGAGACCAAGAGCTCTATACTGAAGGGGAAGACAGTGGCTGCCCCACGTCCTATAAGCCACAGGTGATATTTAGTCTCTGAGTCTCCACTCTGAGACAGTAACCTCTGAGTCATTCTCAAAGAAAAGGAGCAATATTGAGCAAAAACATCAGAACAGTGAATATGACACTTGCATTCAAAATGACATGTCCCATGCAAACAATCCAAGAGAAATCCCTGCAAGGCTCTCTCCTGCTTCATTTTAGGAGTTAAAGCCAAGGTACTTTAGGTCAGACAGATCATTTGTGTGAGAAGAGCATGTAACGTTTAAGAATGAACAAACTTAGATCTTATTAAACATTTCTGAAGTACTGTCTGAGTAATTTCTGTTTATTACACTTTCAAATGAAAGAACACCAGCACCAACCTCCTGTTTTTTCCTTTTCAAAATCCAAATGATTGAAGAATTGTTTTGCAATTCCTCATCCTTACAGTAATTTCAGAAATTATCTTGAATCATATTCCCTCTAATTCCAACTTCTGCTTGATCTCTACCTTTCACCCTGGAATATGCCAACAAGTGCTAAAGAGAACTGCAGTGGTCACTGGTAGAATGAAATCTCATATTATGGGGTAAGACTCAAGCTACAATTTTCTTGTTTCTACTCAACTGAAACTGTGCAGATTTCATTACAGTTTCCCATGGTCTGAACAAAAGTCTTGTTGTCTTAGAAAACTAAATGTGCTAAGTATTATCTGCAAAGTCTATCACAAGCTCAAATCAATGATCTTAGATCCACTGGAGCTTGCGGTGGCTCCAGGCTCCACCACTTCTTCACTCCTGCCACCTGCACAAGCATTTGACAGCCATTCAAAAAGGATGGACCTCTGACAGAAAATAAAGCCCCAGGAAGCAAAGAGGAAGGAAAGAAGAGAGGAAACAGCAATGCTGTTTGGGACAGCAATGGGATTCACACAGCTCCAAAGCTCCACAGCCTTACTACTCCCCGTTAACAGGAAAGCGAGCTGTTTGCTTTGGAAAATGCTCCTAGTGAAAATGGAACCAGCGTCGTACATGGAATTTTGTGTCAATGCTCAGAAATTTCCCTCTAGAGGGTTTTGGGGTTTCTGTTTTTTGCAAGGACCTGTTAAAAACTCCACGTGCTGAATATAAGATGGATAAGAGCTGACAGAAGAGCTGTTGGGAAGGGACATCCATACTAACAGCACAGGGAAGAAAGAACACTTCAGAGGATATTGAACTACTACAAAGAGTAACCTGCCAGACAGGATCAGGCCTTGAGGGGCTACAGCCAAGTCTTGATCTTGTCCAGTGATGATTATCAGAGACTTCAGAGAAAAATATTAGAAACTTAATAGGGAAAATCTGGGATAGAATATCCCTTACATTAGATCTCATCCTGGTTTCTGAATGCCCAAGAATGCAATAAACCTGAATCACAATGATTAATATTTTGCCAGTCCGCTTTCAGCATTAAATAACTTTAATAAATAATATCCTGAAGATTAAAAAGTTTCATGTTCCTACTGAGCTTGTCATTTACAGCCAAATAAATTAGTCTCACCTTTCTTGAATTTCAAGCATTGCATTCCAGCTTTGCCCAACAAGTTTTTCTGCTGACAGTGTTTCACTCCAGACACCTAATGCATCACAGGAAAGCTGAGCTTACACATACTCCAATTTCTGTGCTCTTAAAACTAAATCAGACGATTTTTGAATCACCTTCTCCAACCACTTTAGATCAGTTGATATTCGGAAAACCTCCATGTAGAAAAGAACAGCACAACAGCCATCAGAAAACACGGCTGAAGATATTCCTGATAGCAATGTGATCCTGAGTTCTGTATTACTTCCTTCCACCTTTTTGCTTCATAACACCCTCAAGCCAGATCTGTTCTAAGAGGAAGTCTATGGAACTGTAAACCTAAAACTTCCTGAAAAGGAAGTAAGTAAATGAGATGCTCTAAGTAACCTAAAAATCATAGCAAAAATAGAGAATCTGATTGCTTGATTTGTACTAAATGTTTTCATTATTTGTAAATTTTATTTCACCCTCACTGCCAAACTTTCCTGTTCTTTATGTGAACCACAAATATCACAATAAAATGATTTTGTTTTCACACATTTGCAAAAGGAACCACATTTTCAAAGATCCTAAAATCTGGATGTCTATCTCATTTATTTTGTCGGAAACGGTTCCCAGGAGCAGCTGAACCAGCAAACTGGGAAGGACTGTAGCTCACAAGAAGTGTGGTGAACTCCTTATCTGGTATAGCTGCAGCAGGGAGAAGATCTGCCTGTATTCTTTAAGGCAAAACACTGGTAAGAGCAGCAGGCAGGCTGTAGCATCTCAATATCAAGGGCACATATTCTGATTAGAAATATGGTAAAAAACTATTAATAGGTAAATATAATTTGGATATGCAAGCATAAGGAGCATGTAATGCAGAGAAAAGTGTGTAAGACAGAAAGTATCTCAACTCAAATATTTACTTTATTGCTTATGAACATGCACATTATATATACATGGAGGTGGTCTCCTAAAACTGTTTCAAACCCAGCCACCTTGCTAGATCTAATTAAAGAGCTCTTACCCTCTGATGTATCCAGAGATGAACAGAGCACTTCAACAACAAAAGCAGAAGATGACACTGAAATGTCCAGGAAGATCACCTGTCAATGACAGCTTCTCTCTGCACGAGGCTGACCCCACCTGCAGCACTGCAGCCAGGTCTGGGATCCTCAGCATGAGACAGACATGGACCTATTGGAGTGGGTCTAGAGAAGGTCATGAAGATGCTCCAAGGGTTGGAGCACCTCTGATACAGAGACAGGCTGGGAGAGCTAGGGGTGATCAGCTGGGAGAAGAGAAGGTTCTGGGGAAAACTTATTGTGGCTTTTCAGTACATAAAGGGTGCTTAACAAAAGACAGAGAGTGACTTTTTACATGGGCAGATAGTGATAGGACAAGGGGAATGGATTTAAGCTGGAAAGGGGAAGATTTAGATTAAATGCTAGGAAGAAAGTCTTTCCTGTGAGGGTGGGCAGGCCCTGGCACAGGGTGCCCAGAGCAGCTGTGGCTGCCCCTGGATCCCTGGCAGTGTCCAAGGCCAGGCTGGACGGGGCTTGGAGCAGCCTGGGACAGTGGAAGGTGTCCCTGCCATGGCAAGAGGGTTGGAACGAGATGGTTTTAAAAGATTTCTTTCAACCCAAAATATTCCACGGTTCTGATTCTAGATAGAAGCCCATAGCTGTACCTGATACAAGGCCTACTACAATTAAAGCAGAGCTTTAACTGGCTCCAGCTGCCTCAGAAACCAAGAGGCCAAGCAATGCTCATAGTCGACAACAAGTGTGAGAGTCTGCACATTTATCCTTATTTAAAACACCTGCCCAAGAGGAATTCTGCCTACTTCACTGGGAATGCTTTTCAACATTCCATTCAAAGACTTGCATAATTTCTAAGGAAACCTCCAAAAGGTAACCAACAAAAGCAAATTACTGTCAATAGGCCTAAACTGGTTAAAGATTTCCAGTGTAAAGTAGGATTCACTGCCTTACACTAACTAAATCTCCCATCAGGTTAAAGACAGGGACTGACAAACTCAAAGAACACGAGCAGAAAGCCCTTGTAATTCAGAAAAGTGAGCAACAAAAGGGTCTTATCACCCCTGAGAAGCTGTGCTACTCACATGTTTAATTCTGAGATGTTACATGCTACCAAAATCCTTGGAAGGAAATTTTAAATTAGAACTAAACAAAACAAAAAACCAAAAAAAACCCAACCTCAAACAAATTACTGTACTTAACAATGTACAACTGAAACCTCAAAGGTCACTTGACTCTGATGGTCACACTCTAATTCCCTGTGGCATTAGAAACCAAAGCATCATCCAGCCTGGTGCTACAGTGAAGAGCACATGACCATTACAGAGGCTCCATATTTGCCTTGAACTGTAACAACTTCTTTTGTGCGAAGATGATACAAGAAAAGGTGTTTATTAATAAATAATTCGCCTAAGTCCTATAGGAGTCACTTTATGAATCTACCTCATGCTGATAAATACAGCTGAGCTCCTACAAACAGCCCAGTTGGGCGTGTGACTCATCACACAGCTAAGTCACTCCCTGTGAAACTTGGTGGGGTACACAGAAAAGGAGTGAAATATTTCCCTTCCCTGTTTGCAGTTCTGCACAAGCGTGGGTGGTGTATTCTCAACACTCCGGCTGCTCTATTTTCCTTCTTCTCCCTTTTCCTGGCAGCAAAAGTCATCCTCCAGCACAAGCTGTAAAGAGGAGGATTTTAAGTCCCAATATAGACTTTCTGGTGACCTAGAAAAAACAATGCAGATTTCTTCAAGTGCAGTATCAGTGCACTAATAAGAAGGAAGAATGAGAATCAAGGGGTGTCTGAAAAAAACAACAAACTACAACAGAAATTAAAAAGTGACTATGAGAGTTGCTTTAAAATGCTAAAATTCTGTAGCTGCTTGCAGCCAGCCTCAATCAAACAGGAAATCCAGCATACAGATCTGAAACATTAAGTTCAAAAAGTAACATTTGCCCAACCCACCCCCACCACCATAGTCAATACTGTTCCAACCAAAAGTCTTCTGAGTGACTTCGTTATCTGTTTCCTTCCCCAGCGGAAAAGCCACCCCCCCCTCCCAGCTTGTTTCGCTGCAGATGGGAAACAACTAGAGATAAACAGCAGTTCTATGGGAAAAAAAAGCACTTCAAGTAATCTCATCAGGATTTTTTGTGAAGTTGTGGCCTCTGTTCAGTCTTGAGACAATACACAATAGAATTATCTGAAATTGATTTATGTACTTAATTAAATTAATTCAGGGAAATTAAGCCATGCATCTTGAAGTCTTGTCATCACTACAAAACAGAAGAGAAACTAAATCAGATGAAAATGTTCCATATTTTCATAAATAAACTTAAAGAAGTATGTCTCTTCTACAGCCCTTGTCAACATGTATTGTACACTGCGAGCTCAAGAAGCATGATGGCAAAGAGAGCAATATTCTGGTTATTTTTGGTAGAGTTGTTTATGGGGAGTATGGGAGCAGGGTTTATGTTTATGTTTATGGGAGCAGGGTTCAGGCAAAGGGCTTGTGGAGGAAACTAGACCTTCTAGCAAAAATAGCTTTATTTTGGTACCTGTAAGGAAGCCTTAGTGCTTTTTCCTGGTGGATAATTGCTCCATCAGATAGAACATGGAGATGTTAAGCCATTTAGGACAGTAATTGGCCATAAGTAGTACAAAAGCAAGAAAGACAAAGCTAAGTAATTTCATTAAAAGCTGGGTATTTGGAAAAACCTTTAAATATTGAAAATATTCCTACAGTGGAAATTAAGCTGCAAGACATAACATAGCATCAGGGTTACTCTGTGTAACTGGTATTCCTGAACCCATGTCCTCCTGCCAAGAGAGCCTCAAAAAATAGTGCAAGATAGTGTGAAGGGGACTCTTATTAATATTTTTAACTGTCCCTTAGAGGTACCTGCAGCTTCTGCTAGAAGTTCTTCTTGCTTAAGGTTTTATTATTTTCTTCACACTTTTTAAAAGAAATTATTTAACACTTTATGGAGTCCCTGTGAAAGTGTGTATGAATTGGAAATGAGTTCTGCAAGGAAAACTGAAAAGGAAAACTGATTACACAAAGTCCTCTCATGTGCCAGACTGAGTAAGATGGGTCTCTTGATTTGTATCAATACCCTCCTTCCTGCCAAGTTTAAACCACAAGGAGGTGAAGTGGGTGAACTCAGCTGCAGGAGGTGCAAGCATCTCATTTCCTCTCGATTTCCTACTTTCATAAGAAAATGGCTATCTATCATCCTTTGAACAGTGGACTGCAAAGCAGTATCAGTGTGTATCATCCTTACAAGACCTAAATGAAGATGTAGACATCCAAATTCTTTATAAGCATATCACAACTAGCATGCTCTGCTCCCAATGCTCTGAAATACAAAATAAACACAGGAAGTTGTATCATCCTGGTTCCACAGAGAGGGAACCGAGCCATTCGAGAGGAAAGCTTAAAAAATGTGATGTCTCTCACAAAACAGAACCTCATCTCCCCCTGTCTTCTCCTACCATGTGCCTCCGGACAAACTGAACTTGGAGACTGACACTGGAAACGAGGGGAAAGTATTTTATTTGCGCCAGCAAACCATTATTGTATGGACCAGTGATTTCTGCAACTCAATGTGCTCCACGTAGCCACATTCTCTCCAAATGAAACTTGTTCATTTATAACTAAGCTGAACCATAAAATAACTACCAGACTTCCTGACAAAACCAGGCAGTTACTGTGTCCTTACAACTGGGTCAACAACCTAAAACCCATCCAAGGTATATTAGGCTTTTTTCACATCAGAGTGGGGAAAGAACAGTAAAGAGTTACTCCTCCCATGAGAACCTATTTCCTCCTTACTTGTCCTCAGGCAGAGAAATGCCTCACTCCAAACCGTCTCTGGACATGCCAGCTGTGAGACAGTGCTACCTCAGGAGAAGAAGGTGCAGCAAGCAACTGAGTTACGAACCACCACAGGAGAGCCAAGGATGCCAGACTTTCATTCATTCATTCATTCGTTCGTTCATTCATTCAGTGTTTATATTATGAGGAGGGGGATTTTGTCTTCATTTTACTGACTGTCAGAATAGTACAAGTGTCACACATTTAACTAATGATTGATTTTTTTCCTCCTACTTGTATTTCATTTCCCTCCTCTGCATTTTTTATCTGTATGTAACTTGTGTCTTTTCCATCTTCACTGTATTACTAGTACTCTTTTAAGAAAAAAACTTGATACAATGCACACTCAGGCTGTGCTCTTCCCTGGAAAATCAAGGACCAGGGCCAAGGGGTCACACCATTGCCATGTATCCATGGGGACAGTGTTTGCAGGCACAGGCCCTGTGGTTAGCTGAGAAAACACAATGCAGCTCCTGGGACTTGCTCTTGACTTCTCCTTGCCCATGCACTTAGGAAGATGGTGTCCAGACATGTTCTGGCAGTTCATGGATATTTGTTTATTCCAGTCTTCCTTCATGAAGGGGTCCTTTTGGCAAGGACATTCCTGTGTTATGATGGTGGTTCAGGAAGTGTGTAGGAGAATAAAAAGAAAATCTTTTTTTGGTTAGTGAGACATATTTGCCTCTTTGTGTTTGTTTCAATCTAACTGCATCCATGAATTTCTTCTTTTAAAAAGCTGAAAAGTAGTTTTGTTTGACAATAAGTACAGGAAGAGAGACTAGGCTGGAGCCCCTCTGCACTGAAGCGAGGCTGGGAGACCTGGGGATGTTCAGCCTGGAGAAGAGGAGGCTCTGAGGAGAACTCAGAGCCCCTTCCAGTGCCTAAGGGGGCTTCAGGAGAGCTGAAGAGGAACTGTGGACAAGAGCTTGGAGGGACAGGACACAGGGAATGGCTTCCCACTGCCAGAGGGCAGGGCTGGATGGGATATTGGGAAGGAATTGTTCCCTGGGAGGGTGGGGAGGCCCTGGCACAGGGTGCCCAGAGCAGCTGTGGCTGCCCCTGGATCCCTGGCAGTGCCCAAGGCCAGACTGGACAGGGCTTGGAGCAGCCTGGGGTAGTGGAAGGTGTCCCTGCCCATGGCAGGGGGGGGAATGCAATGAGCTTTAAGGTTCCTTCCAACCCAAACCATCCTGGGATTGTATGGTTCTGTGATAATACAATAAACAGAGAGCAGAAGAATAATCATGAGGTTATCAATGCATTCTTGAGGGAAACAGCAGTCTCAGTAATATAAAAAAGGAGGTGTAAAGGGATACAGATTGCCCCTTGATCTAACATGGGTCTCCTGCATGACTAGAACAGTCACCCCACCTCACTTCTGAAATAACATTACTATTCATCAGTGACGTAACTACCAAAGAGAACATGATTTTTTTTTTCACTTTTTTTGCAAATCATGTTGTGACACCTGAATGGAAATGCTAGATAAATGCAGTGTTATTACTCTAATATTACCTGCCTTTTAGGGAACTTAGTACTGTGTTTAAGGTTATGAGGACAATAGAAACTTTGCCTTCAGTAGCTTCTGGAGGCATAACATTACTTCTGCCTGATAACACTTTCTTCCAGCAAGAAAAAGTAGGACCATGAAGTTCCATTTATTTCACCTTCCCTTTTTTTAAAGTTTCTGTACATTGCTTTTTATTATTTCTCTAAGATATTTAGCTATTCATCATCTTTGCAGTTTACATAGTGGCCTGCCTTAATAAACATTTTAAAATTTCAGAATAAGTGTACATACTGTGAGTAAAAGAATTTTTTAAATAATTATTATTATCATCAATAATACAGCTATTTTCTCCTTTGGCAATGGGAGTAAGAAAGAGGACATCTGTGTAAGTGATTCAAATGCATGGGGGAAAAACCCAACGTGAAATACAGCTCAGTGGGTGTAAGAAATTTAAATCAGAGTGAACAGATTTAAACCTAACACGGAGCCTCTGTTTAAGGCACTCTCTTTGCATGTATTATGAGGCCAAAATAATGCCTTCAAGAACACATCCAGCATATCATAATAGGGATGGAAAGGATCTACAGACTTAAGAACAGTGAGTCTGTAAATGTTGAGATGCCTATAGCATTTTGCCACTACAGAAATTCAAGAAAAGAACTCAATTAAAATAACTCTGCCATTCTGCTTGCAGGTTTTGTTCTGGTTATTGGACTGGTGACATTCTACCGTATCGGACCATACACCAACCTCTCGTGGTCCTGCTACCTGAACATTGGTGCCTGCCTTTTGGCCACACTGGCAGCTGCCATTCTAATCTGGAACATCCTCCACAGGCGTGAGGACTGCATGGCGCCCCGGGTCATCGTCATCAGCCGCACCCTGACCGCTCGCTTTCGCCGGGGCTTGGAAAATGACTATGTTGAGTCACCATGCTGAAAGAGCACACTTGAAAGGGGAAAGATCTCCAAGGAGATCTGCATTGGAGTTGTTTTCTATAAACACATGCTATAATTTAAAACTAAGGGTTGAAAGACAACACAATGGTCTCTTGTGTGGGCAGAGGCCCTCGATTATTATTCAGATGGGCTCCATCTATATACATATGTATAAAACACATAATTATATATATATATTAAAAATATACCGAGTGTGTGCAATGAGGATACAGGAAAGAGGGAACCAAACACATTTTCTCTGTCTGCACCAAGTTCTCCTGCTCCCTAAAAATAAACCAAAAAGCTAGAGGAGACCAGTGACAATAGCTTGGGAGTTAACAGGCAATCTGAGAAAGCAGAAAACTCACTATAGATTAAATGATGGGTTTGACAGCTGTCTAAATTTCATGACTTTCTAGTCCTTCTATTCACCTCTCAACAAGGAACGGATTCTCATTAGTTGCAGCACCTGCTCCCAGCCCCAGAACAGACCAGTGAGCAAAAAGCAAAAGCAACTCTAACTACTCTTATGTAAAAAAAGGGATTGCAGAAGAATTAAGTTGCATTTCTTTCAGACATTTCTTTTGTATCCTGAGACAGGTTTGGTAAGGTCCTATGCGTAAACAGACATTAAAAATGAGAAGGGTATGCAGCTAGAACAGGCCATACACGCTGCTGAAAAATCTGTTTCAGTGTCACATTGAGGGCGAATGTCCACAGGAGGCTACCTGAACTCCCTAATAATCAGAGATATGATTAACTTACATTGTTGGGAAGTATTATTAGAAAGAGATATTCCAGCTCAAACTGGTTTCTTTTCTCTCCAGCTAGTTACATTTGCTGTGACATTAGAGTGCTATGGCAGGACACCAGCTCTGCCCAGCAATGCTCAGAGCCATGTAACACAGGGAATATTGGAGAATAGAGTTGCCACTCAAGCATCCAGACTGGAGAATAAGACAAATATACAGGACTTCAGGATTTTGAGATTTAAAAACAACCTACCTGATAACTTAGTATGTTATTCACTTTAATGAAGTGAAAAATGAATACCTTTAGAACTAGGTATAATGTTTATAAGCCTTACCCTGAGAAGCACGTGGCCTCACAAAAGTCATGTGCACATAATTTTCAGAAAGAAAAACAACACATCAAAAACTATTAAGCAGGAATACATGGGATACAGGAACCTGAGGCAATGACAGGTGTGTAAGCATTCTCAGGATGCTGCTCTGAGCAAATTAGTGATAGGTTTGAGGGACCATGAGCTATGAATGTTACAAATTCCTTAGGACTGTTGTGTTGCTCCCATCTGAATACACTGCTTTGCTTCTTTATCACTATTTCCACACTTCATTAAAATGTGATCATCAAGCTGGCTCTTCAGTTCTGTTCTGCACTCAGTTTGGATGTGATAAGAAACTCAACCCCAACTGCTGCTTTGCACCACGTTCCAAATGAGCAATGCTCCACAGAGACTGATGCTCTAGAACAACTGCAGTGCTCTAGACTGTCAGGGGAAATACCATAAAGCTGACAAAGAGTTTCTTCTAGCAGTAGGTTTGTAAAAATCAGCTAAGATTAGTATTTACCTGCCTGCATTAATTTCTGGGGGGAAAAAAAAGAATTCCAGAAATAATATGCTATGATTAAATGCAAGGGTTTTTAAAATAAAATATTAGAGTATTTAAGAGACATATTATTTCCTCTAATATTGCAATATCCATATTATAATAATGTACATGTGAATTTAAAAATCAGCTATGTGGTCCGTAAATCTGTAACACTCGGTATTGCTGTGATTATCTCAGATGTATAAATAAAATTGTGAATGTGCATTTTCTTCTAGTGACAACATTTTTGCCATTCAGACACAGGATAAGGTTACTGGTTATCAGTAATTCTTTCTCTTTTAGTAAAAAAGAATCTACAATGTATTATAGACAAAGAATGAGCAGAGAATGCATTAAAATATCTGTGAGACAAAGATGTTTCATCTGGTTAAAAATGAGAGGGAGAATGAAATCAGAGAGGGAAAGGGTAAGGAGAATCTAGGAAGATCTACACTCCATACAAACTTTTAACAAAAATAAACTGCACCCATGAAGAAATACATACAAATAGTTCTGATACCTTTTTATCAGCTTGATGGACTTGAAGGCCTCATCCATGTCTCCAGCAGTCAGATAGTAGCTGAAGTTCAGCATGGCATCCTGGGTGGTCTTATCACAGTCTCCCAATCCAATGAAATCTCTCATGGGTCTCCTTGCAACCATCTGAGAGACCGTTCCTGAGCCAGACTCTGATGCTCCCTTCTCAGCTTCTCCCAGCTGAAAGGAGAAGGTTTTCATATAGGTATCAAGCAGGTTGAAGCTTACTCCTTTGTACATGTAATTAATTACATTATTCCCATCACAGCCCAAGTTTTTTATATCTGCAGGACCATGATCAATAGCGACAATAGTTGCAAAGTTTCAGAACTTCCTAGAAAATGCCACAAAATATGGAATGCCATAGAAGAGATTAGCATATTACAGTGAACAATCACAGCATGTCAGTGATCACTGGAGACTGGTATCATACCACAGAAAGGTAACCNATATAGTATGCATCTGTGTATATTAGTAGTAGTACTACTATAATAGCAACTATTAAGTTCCCAGATTTCTGAAGATTTCAGATAAGCATTTCTCCAAGTTTAGCCTGTTCTCAAATATTAGTCTGCTGTTCTGAAGGTTAACTATACAGACCCAATTCTTTTATCCTTGCCTTCACATAAATCTTACGAATACTGAAGCTCAGGCTCAAACCCTTCCCCTTACAACTGGCAAAGCTTCAGGGATACTTTCACCACTCACTGAAAGGGAGCTCAAAGCAATTCAATCATTATGCAGAAAAACAATAAAGTCTCAATTCTCAGTGTCAAATTATCTGTCTGGAGCGTAATAAGGAAACTTTCCCAAGCCAAGCACAGGGGAAGATCATCTGAGTCATGATGGATCCCAAAATCCATGTACACTCTACCCTAATCGTATAGTTACATATGATAACTAAATTTTAAGGTATACAGAAGCCAATAAAAAATAGTATTATATTATAATACAATGGAAGTCCTGGGTACAGCAAAAGACAGAAATCAAAAGCACAAATGTGTTTGACTAGAACTTGAGGAATTTCTGGAACCAGTACAGTAAAGACATTACAGTGAATAAGGAGAAACCCCGGAATGAAACTTGGTCAACAAGGCTTGTTGCATCACCTTGATTTGCTGTATTTAAAGCAGACTCTGCTCTTATACTAAATTAGGTTTCCCAAATGAATACAAGTGATGTAAAAAGTGACTTAGTCATGAAGAGACAACCACCTACCAAGAAAATGGAAACAACAGAGAGGAGAAAAGGATGAAAGAAGAGGACCAAAGCAATGCAAATACTTACAGATTTATAGACACATCCCCTCCGAAAACACAACTAATGGCAGCAATAGTCCATACAGAATTAAAAAA